>CM075938.1:60002120-60024275 GCA_038030265.1 Corythucha ciliata
GGACCACCTGTTTGACTGTCCTCAACTCGAGGACATTAGGACACAGTTGCAATCTGACGACACCAACTGGTCGAAGATCTCAAAGTTATATTGTATATTGGGCTGCAAGAGGTCGGATGGCGGAACAGCCAATGACCTGACTGGCGTAGGGGGAAAAAAAAAAAAAAAAGGTTAGAATGAATCTATTTAGCGTCGTGGGTATTCCGATTTTACTCACAACGCGTTGTGCGCATTTCGAATTACCCACATAGCGATTTTCACCCGGCAACTGTGTCTTGCCTGATGAGACAAGCGATAACTTGCAGTTCAAACCGGTTGACTCGTGTGTTCTCGTCGTATCTGTGTATTATTTCGTTGTTTGCAATGAGGGAGGAATTTTACGACAAACTCAAAAAAGGTATTGAGGAGAAAAAAGATCGTTCACTGCTCTATACAGATGAGCGGTACCAAGAGTTGGTAGACGAAACAAAAGAAGCCAAGAAAAGAAGGAAAAATGGTTTACCGCTGTCAACTAAGGACTACCGAAGGCTTGAACGTTTCGATGTTTTGATGATGGGCCAAGAAGATAAGCTTATTTTTATCTTATTTTTTTTCTAATCTTTTTAGCTTATTAAGTTTATCTTGAACTACCAAGATCATTTAACGAAATTCCTGATTCTGCGCCCTTTGAAAACCAAGACAGCTGAAGAAGTCGCTGAAGCCTTGACAGATATCTGCACAGTGATAATGGTTGTGAATTCTGCAACCAAGTGCGTATAACGGATTTATTTCTATTTAAGAAATCAATTTGTAGTAAAAATATGTTCTTTAGGTGATTCAAAAGTTGGCTGAGCAGTCAGGCGTAAAGCTAGTACGCGGAAAACCTCGACATTCACAGAGCCAGGGATCAGTCGAAAGAGCATACTAAGACGTTCGCGATAGCTTGGTTGCATGGATGACAGATAACAAAACTCGAGCATGGGCTGCAGGCCTTAGATATGTGCAATGCTCCAAAAACCGAAGTTACCACAACAGGGATTAGACGAACGCCAGGGGGGAAGACCCATGAAAAGCGGTCTGCACGACGAAATTTTAATCAGCCGAGAAGCTGTCGATTACATCCATACCGAAGAGGAAATGGAGGAGCAACTTTCGGCACATGAAAGTGACAGTGAATTGATGATGGTTGTGGATAACGATGGCGAAATCAGTGGAACAGATGAAATGTCCCCTACAGAATTCGTGGAAACTCTGAGTTTTTCAGACGAGTGCTGTGTGACTGCGAAGTCGTTACATTAGCGGTGAAAATTATGGTAAATGTGAAACATGCATTGAATGTAAGCAGACGTTTCATTTGAAGTGCTCGACAGTCATCGATTTGGAGGCTCCTTTGTGTCTGTTGTGCGTGAATAACAAAAGAATTGTTTCTCATAGAGAAGTATCGAAGCACAGTTAGGAGCAACAAGCCGAAAAAATGCTTCAAACTTAAAAAAAAAAAGTATTCGCCTGCATCCGTCGGCGACAACGTTTTGGTCTACATTCCAGATGTTGATCGAGGAAGACTCGCACCTCGAAATGTCATGGCAATACTCATGGAGAGAAAGGAAAACGATCTCTACGTTCTGGGATCACAGCATGGCCAATTTGAGAAGCTTTACCATCCGAAATTAATTTCAACTGGCTCCTAAAAATTTTTTACGCCTCGAGGATGTGCCGAGATCAGGAACGATCAGTTTGCGCCGAGAAGCCACGTTGTCCTCAGGTTCTAAGCAAGGCCATGTGAGGTGCAAGTGCACAAAATTGTGGAGAACAAATTCTAGTACTTGTGTGAAAAAGAAAGTTAAGTGCAATTCAAAATGCCATGGGAGCACTTCATGTGCGAATAAATAAATTTGTTTCTTTGTTTTCATAATATATTTATTTTGTTTCTTGAAATAATTATGTATCGTGCTAAATTATCATTTCATTCTATTTGGTGAAATTATCTAGTGCAATGGAGCTGTGTGGGAGGGGGGGGGGGGTGCTACTGTTTCTGCTTTGTGGGTAATTCGAAATGCGCACAACGTGCGAAACGTGGTTTCGATTTCACGAAACCACATATTAGCGTGTTTTTTTTTCAATTTCAACCGCGAGTAATGAAATTTATTAAACGTGAATCAGCGCAGTGAATGGTGGTTTTCCTCAGTCTTTAGCCGCAAAATGTTCTTTTCTGGATTTCATCCGCGAACGAGCACTTTTTCTCAAGACGTGCCCCCCCCCCCCTACTGTGGATCCGTGCCCACCCCTTGACCACGGGCTGGCAACGCCCCTGTGTGGGAGTATTATAATTGCAAGGTATGCTTCCTTACAATTAAACAATGAAATTAATTCAACACTTTGAATTACTTACCCCACCGATACGAGAGGTGATGTAAATCCAAAGAAATTCCTAACAGTAGTCTGGTTTCGGGTAAAACAATCACAATATTATTAAAAATCGGCTATAACAAAGCTATGCAAATATAGTAGGCTGGGTGAATGTGATGAACAAGGCAAAAACAAACCAAGCAAGACTAAAAAACAGCGGATCTAAAAGGCAATTTTGTGCTCTTTCCGAATCCGTCATCAATTTTAGGCCAGATCGAAGCAGTTGGCCGGTATCTCGCTATTTTGAAGAAAAAAGATGAGATTAGACGAAAACCACAAATTCGCGAATATCCCGAGAGGAAAGCATTTTGGGCCATATGTCAATATGACGTTTCTGGTGCGTCTTAGTGGGTACTACAACATGTGCAAGTATTGCACATTAAAACTGAAACACCCTGTATATACCTTGTGCAGGAGGCACGTTTTCCATTAGCGGCTTCGTGGCTGGGACCGTTTGAATTTGTCAGCTGATCATGGTACGGAGGACTTATAAACTGCGTCCGGCTCAGATCGGAACACTTTGAAAAAAATTGGCCAAAAAACAGACCCGCTGGTCTTGGGGCGTACTTGGCGAAAATGACCAAAATTAAAGAAACCGTGTATCTAGGGTTTCTCGTCACGGGGAATCCGAAAATCAAAACTAATTGCGTGTCTTTCTTCCAGTGGCGGCGGAAGTCAGCCGGCATTGGGGGAGCAAGAATCTGAGCAGTTCAGATTTAACCCCCCCCCCCCTAGAAAATACCATTTTGCGAAGCAATTATGTTTACATGTGCATAAATACAATTCTTGAGGCGAAAAACTCCAAATCCTTCACCACATTTACCGCCTCTTTATGAAATTCTCTTGTACCTGGGTTAATTTTCCTGGGTAATTCGAGTCCTAAAGACACAGTTATACTAGATAAATGACGTCTTATAGGCTAAATCGGCTACATCGGCCATAAAATGGCGTATTCGCACTATTCAGAGCAGAAACTTAGTGTGAGCGAGCAAGATTTTGCCGTGAACAGTATGGCGTACCGTGGTAAGGGTGAGGGGGTAGGATATCCCCGGGGCACCTATCAGAGAATGCCCCCCCCCCCCCCAAAAGCTTAAATATGGAAAAATGATTATTTTTAGGTTCATACGATTGGACAGTGACTTGGCTCCTTTCGACGATTTTTAGCCCATTCGGCTTGGAGAATAGAACGTTAATGGTGATCAACAGTGTGGCTAAATATTCGATAGAGCCCACGAAAGGGAATTCTGACGGCTAAAATTGAAAAAATTTGTGCCTTCTGGAGGCAAATTCGCGGCCAAAATGGAGAAAATACGCTGATTCCCTAGTTTCTTTAGGTCCTATAGGCTCTAAAGTGCCGATGTTGGGGTGAGTAAGCGGCAAAAAAGTTGGAAAAAGTGCAAATATTCGTTAGAAAAAATCGTTAATCTTTGGTGTATAGTGGCAATTTTACGGCTAAAATGTACCAAAAAACCGCTAATGAGCTGTTTTTGGGCCAAGCCCGTGGCTAAAATTGAGAAAAATCGCCCAATCCGTCGATAAAATTAGCGCTAATTCGCGAATAATTTTTCATAAACTTATCGAATAAGCTAGGTCTCATCTCCTTCACATTTTCAGGGAGGGCATTGTACATTTTAACTCCCAAGTAGTCTACAAAATCTTGGCGTTTTTTTTGTCTTATCCGTTTTAAAACGAAGATCGAGCCTGATTCTCGTACTATGGCTATGTACATTGCTATTTAATTCGTAATTCTCTTATTCTTGTGGATTACTCTCAAGGATTCAAAAATGTATAAAGACGGTAGTGTCAAAATACGTAACTCTGCAAATTTTAACCGGCAATCTGCTGAACATCTTTCCGTTGTAGTGAAAACACTCTTTTAGCTTGGCAGGCTTTTCCCCAGGCCAGGACCGCATAACTTAGTCGTGACTGTCCTAAAGCAAAATATGCACATAATAAAACCCTCTTCGAAACACTGGCCGACAACATTCTCAAGAGAAAAATTTGCTTGTTTATTGCTTTGGCAAGCTTCTCACAGTGATGGTCCCACTTCAAACGAGAGTCAATGGTTATGCCCAGAAATTTTACGGGATCATCTACAGAATCATATTTCTTCAATGTTACAACTAGTGATTTTGTTTTATTCACGCTCAAACTCACACACACTCAACCAACAGACCCTGGATCCTAGCCCTCTCAACAACGGCTTCACTCAGGCTAGTTTTTGAGACATTTAGTGTCGTGTCATCAGCAAAGAGAATAAAATTAGCTTCGGAAATAAAATCTTCTACATCATTAAAATATATTAAAAACAATATTGGCCCTACAACCGAGCCTTGGGGAACACCTTTACTAGTCACAAGCTCACCAGACAAATCATGCTTTATTTTCACCACTTGGCGTCTGTTTTCCAGGTACGATTGAATTAAATTACAGCTGACTTCATTGAACCCATATTTTCTAAGTTTACCAACTAGAACCGAATGGTCAACACAATCAAATGCCTTCGTTAATTCGAAAAATGTATTGTGAGAGAACAAGCCACGTTCAAAACAGTCGAGCTTGTCCCGTAGATCTCTCTTCTCTGTAACCATACTGGCTATTAGAAAATAGATTATTTTATTCAAAGAAAGTAATAATTTGAGTTTTCAAGATTTTTTTCAAAAAATTTCGAGAGAATTGGCAGCAGTGAAATCGGCCTATAATTAGAGGGTATGTTTCTATCGCCACCTTTATATACCGGGGAAACCATCGACTTTTTGAGCACACTCGGGAAGATACCAGTTTGTAGAGAGAAATTAATCAAGCACGTCAGTGGATCTGCAATACAATTTATAAGATGGTACGTCACCGTCCAGTTCTAGTCAGGTGCTTTCATTGGCAGCTTGTATTTTCAAGTAGTCTCCCATAGAATTGAGTAATCAACGTGCCTTTAGGCCACACTTCGTCGTTCATAACTTTGTCAAAGTCCGGTTCTCCAATGAGTACATGAAAAGACGCATAGTACGGTTGCTTGGTCTTCATTTTTGTACATTTGAAATTGGCTAGGCCTAGTCCTTCCAGGTAAAGCTTTATATCATCAACAGTTGTTTCCTTTTCGAGTTTAGATACGAATACTGCCTTTTTTCTCATCGTTACCTTAAGTTCAGAGTCAACCCTTGTCCCCATTATAATCTTTTTTTTGCTTTTTGGGCGTTCCTTTGCAATTTTTTCATCACTTTTAGTAGTATTATCCTTATCCTTGCCTTTCACGTGACGCTGGTCCGAGGTGGCTCTATTTTTATTTGACAAAACTCTACTAAACAACAAGGTGGAACCCTGGTCCATACCCAATCCAGGAGCATTCGGTCCTGATGCCTCGTTAGAGCTCAAGCCGTTTGAGATAGGCTCGTCTTCGATTTTCCTTTCCGAAAGATCGGGTGGGTGGTCGAGGAACCGTTGTTGGTAAATAACTCTTCATAACACTTTTATCAGCACTCTTGACCTTTTTTTCTCCCACTTTGACAATATTATTTTGTGTACCGGGATTCTCCAGGGCGTCGATACGTCTTTGAAGCAGACTAACATCCTTTCTTAATTTTTTGTTGTCGTCTGAGATTTCGTTCGTTTTCAATTTCAAATTAAAGTAGTCTGTGACTACCGTCGTCAACACTATGAGTGTTCGAGACATAACATTCTGGCTAGCCACGAGTTGTCTTAACAAATTATTACTATTCAAATCACTTAGATCTACTTCCTCAAACTTACGAATCTTCTTTAGGGCATCACGAATAATGTCTGATTGTTCTTCCCGTAATGGCACGTTGGACTCCACGCCGCCCGTAAGGTCGGTAGAGAGGTTAGTATCACAACAAACTATTTTCTCATCATTTACATCGTTTGTTTTCGCGTGTCGTTTATAACAGCTTACATGAAAGTTACTGGAACATACTTTACATGTTACGAATCGCGTTTTTACCGCCGCGTGACAAACTTTACACAAAAAATTAGGATTTTTTTTCCGGGGAAGCCGGAGCACTTGTAGCCATGACAGTTTTTAGTCCTGCCTTTTAACCTGCAGGAAAAACGTTACTTTGCGTATAATTATTTTTTTTTTAAATCACTTATTCGCGGCTGAAATTGAGAAAACGCCAATCCATGTCTTCTACAGGATAACTTCGAGGCTAAAACTAAGAAAAAGTGCTAATCCACCAATGTGGCGCTAAAATGTAAAACAAACGCCTTACTTACGGTTAATATTGAACAAAATCAATAATTTGCGCGGCTAAAAATAATGAAAATTCTAAATTTCACTTCAAATTGAGAAAAATAGATAATTCGCGGCTAAAAATTGAGCAAAAAGCCAATTTGTAGAAAAAATTGATAAAAATCGCGATATCAATCGTTAATTGAAGAGCTGACTAAAATCTTCATCTGTTTCATGATCAAATATTTCGTCATGGTTCGCATATGATTTGCCTAAGGCCCGATTTCACCAACTTCTTAAACCACGATCAACAAGTAATCACGATTACAATGTAAACACTTATATCAGAATTCATGTGGGTCGCTATTGGCAACTAATCACGATCAACTTTTAAACGAGATCAATTTTGTTGGTGAAAATGGGCCTAAATCAGTTCTTTAAATTTCTTAATCGACAATTGATAAAGCGGGCCTAAAAATTCCCTGCTGAAAATTGAGTAAAGGCGCTAATTCGCGGATAAAATGAACAAAAATCCCAATAAATGTTCAAAATTGAAAATACGCCGATTCTCGGCTTCTGAATGCAACTTATTCGTATGGCTAAAAGTGAGAAAAAGCACTAATACAGAGCAGATAGTAAGGGGCCTCATAGAGTTATCCGCCCGGGCCCCGATGGGTGTAGGTCCGCCAATGGCTGTGAAATATACTTTCCCCTCTGAGCCAAATTGCCCATTGAGCACTTTAAAATATAATTTTCGAGGGGGTTAGCAATTCAAAGCCAAATTTCGTGGATTTGGATCCCGAAGAACCAAATTTCTCGGGTTTTAATCACCCAAAAAGGTCAACCACGAGGACTTTTTATGGTATTGACTGGAATTTTCTTGGTAAGATGGCTAGAATTGACAGTTTTCACCCTTTTTAGCCCAAATTTCAAAGATTTGGCCCTTTGAAAAATAAATTTTGAAGGATTAATTCGCCAAATTAGACGATCCTTGTCTTAGGACTTTTCAAGGGATTACTCCCCCCTCACCGCCCCACCCTAGTCACCCTGCAGTGAATTCGAGGGAGAACAAGTAAAAAATGGTAAGTATTTAGCTTCAATAAAGTTTAATTCTTTATTTTCAGCCTCCCCACTCCCTCGAATTCACTGCAGGGTGACTAGGGTGGTGCGGTGAGGAGGGAGTAATCCCTTGAAAAGTCCTAAGACAAGGGTCGTCTAATTTGCAATTAATTAATTGCTGGGACACATAAAGAAAAAAGAACAATTTTGAAGGATTAATTCCCTTAAAATCCAAATTTGCGGGGTTGACACATTAAAAAGTCATATTTCTCAGGGTTCAAGATATCAATTTCACACGTTTGTGGCCTTCATAGAAGCAATTTCGCGGATTCGGCACTAAGGGAACCCAATTTTGCTGTTTTGGTAAATTCGAGAAGCAATTCCACGTTTGGCTCCATAAAAACAAGCAACTCCGGTGGTTATATTTGGCTCTTTCAAAGCCCAAAGTTTGCAGATCTGGCTGGTGAACCTGAATCATGTTGTGGAAGGTGCGAACGATAATTTTAGGAGGCAAATTCAACATGAAGCCATTTTTTTTCTCGATTCCTCAAAAATCGGATTGGGGGAGCGCTGTGCTCCCCCAGCTATAGACCATTGGGGCAGCATTCGCTGACCCTGAACCCCACTTCCGCCGCCACTGCTTTCTTCAATGGGTGAGTCTAGCTTTTGGATAGAAGGCAGCTTTTCGCATTCCCCTTAGCCTGCGAGCGGATTTTCTCAATTTCAGCCGTGAGATTGTGCCCGAAAACACGAACCAGCTTCTTTTTGTCGAAATTTGAGCAGCGAAGCAGTCACCCGGGATCGCATTGGGGTCTAAAACTTCACTGTTTGTCTCATGGCTCAACTGACAGTTTTGTGACCAATCAGCAATGCCTTATAGGGTCAAGTTACATTTTATTCAGCTGTATATTCGGTTTCTTGGGGATGAAAATGTTTTGCTGAACAAACTTGTGAGGGGGACTTCTTAATTGGTGCGTCCCCTCTTGAATAAAACTCTGAATCCGCGCCAGGTCAATAAAGTCGGTGTACTCGACACCCAAAAAGGTTGAGAAACTCTGCTCTAGAACCCATACGGTGGTTTATTCTACGACGAGGGGACGAGGAAACTGAAAATTGAAATGGATTTTTAATTAGACGAGCTTCCGGCCTCTCGCAGAATTATTCGAAAAAGCCCAAATTTAAAATTTTACTAACCTATGTACTAAGGAGAAGAGGAACAAGAGTTGCGTCCATGCCCCTTCTACCAACCACTACCATTGATTCCAATCTTTCCTCCCTCCGCCTTATTTCCTACATGAATGAATGGGAAAAGGAGCCGGTAACCTTGATTTTTTTCCGCATCTTTTCGGGTTGCAGACTCAGCACTTGTTCTCCCTCCGCTCCTCTCACCATTCATCACGAACTTTTGCAACGTTAGGAGAGCGTGAATTGCAATGAATTCCGTTCACGTGATCCTCCATCAATGAGCTTCAGTTTTATTACTTAATTAAATTGGAGTTGTTTAATTATTGAGTCGATTTTTCTTTTCTTTTTTAGGAAATTATTTTCGGAGAAAGTAGTACGGCATAAATAGCAGTGTGTAGAATGTTGCCGATCCGAAGGTGCAAGTTCGGGAAATGCACGCATGGATCGTCGTCAAATGCTCGTATTTCTTCGTTATGTTAGCCTTGACCGAGGGTAGATGCACGCGAGGTATTTCCACACTAAAAAAAAAGAAAAAAAAAAAGGATGTCGAGGGATCCTCCAAAAACCGTTGACAATTTCCAGACGAATCGCCCGACCACAAGCATGGTCGCCATCACAATTATACCCACCGACGGATTTTCGAATTTGCCGTGCCTGATTGCGACGAAAACATTTTGGACACGGCTCTATCGCGATTTCCATCCCTCGAACCCCAGCACATTATCAAAGTGGCTCGAGAAAAAAACATTGACGAATTCTGCAAGTAAAATTTATAGTCCCGACTTAACGTAAATTTTGAAACAACCTCAACGTGTGTATAGAGATTTGAGGATAAGCATTCACTGTCTTCACGACACGATCAAGCATTGTTATATCCCGGCCAAGTTACACTCTTATTCAGCGCTGATCCGAGGAATCGATGACGTTTTCTTCCGGGTCTGTACAAACGCCGGTGTTCGAAAAAGTGAGAAAAACTTGCGAATTGAAAAGCATTGTCCAGTAATCTGCATGTTTCTAGCACTCACGCGCTATTCTTCTTGCCTATATGAGCTTCTTACAACATCGATGAAATGTAACGAAGTTAAAGAATGGTCCGAAAGTACAGATTTGAGGGTCGTGTGCAGGTATATCCCGCATTTTTGGGGGGCGGGTACACTCGGGAGGGTTTTATTACGTACATAAATCATTAAACAGAGGTTACAAGAAACTCATCGATTGCTACAAACTCGATGCGTGCATCGCGTGCGGTCCAAATGCTGCAGAAGTGCTGGAGGCTGTCTTTATAATGAGTTTAAAAGCGACGTTGTCGGTAAATTGAGGACAAACTCAATTTGTTTTTTCTGTAAAAAATTGTATTTCTTTTCTCTCTCTCTCTCCCTCTCTCTCTCTCTTAGATCGACTGCAGTTATTGTTTTACTGCGACCGACGTTCTCGGTGAAACTTTCTTCCAGTCGGCTCAAACCAAAAGTCATATTTTATGTTACATAATTATCTTTCTTCTTTTCGTTGGCCTCATGTATTTGCGCTACGGTATTTTATGAAGATGTATTTCAAGGGAGACGTGCGAGATTAAAATGTCGTGAAAGTAGAACGAAGTTTTGCTCTAGAGACCTAGAAAATTGATACGAGCCAAGGGATTAAAGGGGTTGGAAAAGAGGGTTCATAGATTAATCAACGATAAATTTAGGTCTCCGCGAACTGTATGTGATAGATGGCGTAGTTGGGTTCAGCACACTGAAGGACAAATCCACGGTAATTGTAATGAGAACGATGTGGGCAGGGGGTGTGCAGAGAAGACGAGAAGGTGAGATGGTAGCATTAGACCTGTGGGGGTATCCGATAGGCGTTGTTCCGGTAGGCGGATGACGTAGTGCTTCAGTTAATTACCCCTCGGGAAACATGATTTACTGTTGGCACAACCCTCATTCCTCACCAACACCGGCGGTGTATAGCAAAAGCTTCCTGCGAGCCCCTGAGCTTTTTCTCCCCCCGTAATGTCTTAATCAACCCACCCATGCGTGCCGTTTTATAGTTCCCCTCCCTCCATCCTTCTATCCCTTGCGAATCACTCATACCCCAGCACCATTCTTGGACACCCCTGAAAGAACAAAAACCATTCTTTCCGTACCAATTCCTACAGACTATAAGACCATAACGCCCTTACATTTTTATTCGATTTCACTTCGTCTGGCTTGCTATTCACATGGTGACTTGATAGAAAAAAAAACATCAAAACTTATCAAAACAAAAAAAAACGGTCATCTTACTCAAAAGAATCTAAAGACAAGGCCTACACCCCTCCACCCATAGGAGGGTTTTGTTAAGACATCATTAGAGCATTTTCAGGTCCATTCTCTCGAAGCTTCCACGGTTTGAGTACGAAATGACTTATGGATCCCTCGCACTGTAACACGCTCAACCGAGGGGGCAGCCTGTTACAGTCCAAAACTCAACAGAGTGACCATACCAACGGGCCTCAAAGTGTTCAAAAGTAAACGTTTTCCTTTTACGTTCCGCTTTACCATCTTGCATAACCTGCAGTCCAAAACTGCCTGTGAAATCTTAAACTGGCTGGCCTAATTATGGTTATTCGTGGACTACAACAATTATTTTTATACTATGTAATATGAATGCCGACCAGCCAATTAGAAGAGGACAGACCCCAGACCAAGAACAGAAAATTATCGTTTTACTTCCATGTTCCCGTAGGGAAGGAAGTTTGGCAATGGCAAAAAAAAAAAAAAATTAGCTGACACCAGCTAAATTGCAATACTCAGTCGAAAACAGGTGATTTTAGGTCCTTTGACCATTTTGGAACAACAATTTCGAAAAGCTGTAGCCCGTTCCATATTCATCGTGGAAAACTACTTTACATACAAAATTCGTTAGAAATTTATTGCTCAACAAGTTTTGTGAGTGAAGATTTTCCTGTAAAGTAACTCATTTTCGGGATATTTAGAAGAAACTAAAAGAAGTGCTCAATAATTTTGGTTTTTGGACTGCCAAAATATTGTACGAGCTTTTCAGAGTTCGCATTTTTTTTCTCGAACACTTCTGACCTACACATACAAGATGGCAAAAAAAATGCCCGTGAGTAGCATGGAAGTGAAAGAGGTTTGTTTTCGGCAACTTTGTAGTCAATTCGCATGGAAATTGAACGAGAAATCTTTACAAAATAGTTACAAAATTCCAGGACCAATTGTTTCGAGTTTAATACCGAAAATATTATTCCGCTACGGGAAGAGCAGGCCTGGAAAATGATTTACACTCAAAACAAAGGTCATACTCGCGTTTTTCATGCCAAGAAACAACTAGATTTAGATTACTATGTAAATCTGTGGCGAATAATTTTTAACGCAGTCACGCCAAATCTATCACCTCCCACAATTTTCTCTTAACCTCAGTTTTTTTTGGGTACAAATATTTGCAATTAAGATACAAAGGGGCTCTGGAAGCCCTTTTTTGCAATTTCGACCGTCATTTTTTGCTACTGGTCCTTTTGCGGTAAAAAAGACGATTTTGGTCACAAAAAAAGTTGCATTTTTTCGACAATATTGTCGGAAGGAAATTTCACGAGGAATCCGAAAAAAATATCAAAACAATTCTGGAATGACTTGTTCTGAAGTTTTATCCAAAAACGACATTTCGGTACGGGGAGAACATGTCCGATAAATGATTTTTTCTCAAAACAAAGGTCAGATTTGTGCTTCTCATATTAAGAAATAGCCAGGTTTTAATTTCATGCAATTTTTCGAAAAAAAAGCGACAGACCGACGGCATGCCAAAAACCACTTTTTTCAACTTTTTTGAGGTTGTACATTATGAATGTGATGTCAGCTCGGACTCGATTTTTTTTTTCACGAACACCACACTTCCATTCCCGTAGGGAACATGGAAGTAAAATGGTAAGTATTTAGCTTCAATAAAGTTTAATTCTTTATTTTCAGCCTCCCCACTCCCTCGAATTCACTTCAGGGTGACTAGGGTGGTGCAGTGAGGGGGGAGTAATCCCTTGAAAAGTCCTAAGACAAGGGTCGTCTAATTTGCAATATAACAAATGTGTTCGGAGTAAAAATTGTTGGACCCTTATAATTCCAAGAGAATATTATAAAATTTGATGATCGATCGTTCAAAATGGTCATCTAGGTTCCTAGAACACGCTGCTAAAATTTGAATAAGATTTGTTGAGCGGTACAGTATGCTAAGGTTTGGAATGCGTTTCAGCTCTTTTTTTGCCCCAAACCTATCTCCTACCAGAATTTTAGTCCGATTTCCTCTCATGATGGCTTAAAATGACCACAACAAAATTCCCCATCGATGAACTGGCCATTTTTTCGAAATTCAATTTGGTTATTTTTAAATTAATTTTATAAACAAATTGACGAGGATGTATTCGAAGATTCGTTTCTCTTCGATTATTTCGAGTTTTAGCGAGTGTCTTATTGATCAAATTGTGTCCATCATTCAATTCATTGATTGTGTTGAATATTTCAAATTGATAGTTACCGTTAAAGAGAACTATATTAGGCTACAAAATTCATTATTCGTCACGTCGTTAGAATTTGTGTGTTCATATTTTTTTGTGTGTTATTATTGCATCAATCGTTGACATGGGATGAATATTGAGAGACATAGAGCTGTTTCCAGCACATTTTAGAACTTTGGCATTTTTATGAGAACAGAACTTCAGGACAGGCTAGGGCAAATTAAAATTTTGATGGGTGAGTTTTAATGATTAATCACTCGTGTCGGAATTGTTTCATGTGAAAGGCACGTTGTAAGCGAACGACGGGAACATGGAAGTATCGTGGGGTCCTCCACACAAACTTAATGTAAATTTCAGCCCTCAAAACTTGAGGTGTCGCCTACAGGGAAGGGGGGTCGCGAAGGACGTGCTTGAGTTCAAACAAATCTAACCACAAGAAACTCTAATCACAAAAAAAATGATTGAAGCATTTGTTCATAGGCAGTTTTTCATACGTAATCACAATTCGGGCAGAAATTGCCAACTTCACCGCCACAAACTGACAACCCATACAGAAAAAAAAAACTGTTAATTTAGTCACAAACTATAGAGGCCTGAGCCCAGACACCGAGTCAAATCTTATATACTTATTTTTTTAGGGATTTAGATTTAGATAGAGCGAGAAAGACGTCCAATTTGGTTTTCATGAGTACCAAGCTTCCCAATTTTGACATTGAATTGGTGAGATTGACAGGAAACGACGTGGTCGTCGCGAAAGCATGCCCGGAAATGCCTCGGGTCCTGAAATCTACCACACCGATACTGCATAGCGTTTTCTCGTATACGGGCCTAATCCACCATAAATGGACGTTTTCAACGGTGAAAAGATATTTCACTAGCTGAAGCTCTTCACTGACAACGGAGGTTCCCACGAAAAAAGAGGATTCCCATTAACTCCTTCCCCCTTTCGGTGTGGAGGATATGGAATTCTACAAATTATGAATTGTTTGCCTGTATGAGAACTGAACAGCGCTGTTCGAACACCGCTTGTGTTGGCTTCGGTCTCATCGACTGTTCCATTTTCTTCAGTACCTTCCTTTCTTGAAGGCTCTTCCAATGGTTTTTTTTTAGTGGCTGCAAAAAACCCGAGCTAGACAGCACCCAAACTCTGTCACAAGATAACATTGTTATATCCGAGCTTAAAATCTGGGAACTCGTAAATTTTAAGGACTGAATCATGGCCGAGTTAAAAATTGAAAAATGATCAAATTCACAGCATAAAGGGAGAAACGCCAACTCATAGATTCTTGGAGAACTTCGGGAATAAAATTGAGAAAAAGCGCTGATTCAACGCGAATTCGAGTTTAAAAATAGAGATACACGCTATTATGACCAATTGTTACCATTTGGCAGCTTTCAAAATTTAGAAAAAGCGCGAATTCACAGAACACGCCAACTCACGGATTCTTGGGGCTGGGACTGAAACGGAGAAAAAGCGCTATAATTCGCAGCTAAAATTAAGAAATGTGCTCATTCAATGCTAAAATTGATGGTAAAAAGTCTCACAGCTGAAATTGAGAAAACGCCAACTTGCAGATTCTTGGAGAACTTCGGGAATAAAATTGAGAAAAAGCGCTGATTCAAACGGCTAAAACTGTAAAAAAACGCTAATTCACGGGTAAAATTTAGAAAAACACGAATTGGCGTTTAAAATTGAGGAAAACGCTAGTTTGTGGAAAAAGTTTGGACGGAGCACTCATACGCTATCTCCACTTCGCGGATTCTTGAGGTTAATTCACGGCGGCTAGAAGTTTTATAATAAAGCACCGATTCGCAGCTAAAAATGAGAAAATGTGCTAATTCGCAGCTGAAATTGGAAGAAAAACGCTAATTCACATCTGATATTGATAAAACGTCAACTCGGTGATTCCTGGGGCAACTTTGGGAATAAAAATTGAGAAAAAGCGCTAATTCGCGGATAATAAATAAAGAAAAACACGAACTGGTGTTTAAAATTGGGGAAAGCGCCAATTCAAAGCTTAAATTCAGAAAAATTGCTAATTTGCGATAAAATTGGGAAAGAGCTCTTAAACGCTACCTAATTTGCAAATTCTTGAGGCAACTTCAAGGCTAAAAGCTTATAAAAAGTGCCGATTTGCAGCTAAAAATGAGAACATGAGCTAATTCGCGGATAAAATTGAGAAAACGCACATAAGCAGTTTTAGGAGGCTATTGCTTGGCTAAAATTGAGAAAAAATATGTAGTTCAACGCTGCTAACAAGTATATTCCTAGTTTTCTCAATTTTATCAATTAAAAACCTGAATTGGAATGAAACCGCGCCCCGGCCAAAGCGCACCCAATATAAGGGTGCAATGGTCGAAATTGCGAGCGCTGCTGGTAGTTTGTATAGTTTCAGCTGATGTTCTCGATTACAGAGCCGCTCATCGAGGCCGTTAATTGCATTTTCAAACTTATGCGCACGCTAGTCGGTAACAAGCATTGCGTAATGGTTTTCAGATAGTATACACGAGTCTGCATTTTGAAAATGCTCCTTCCCCTACCACTAATTAAATTTTTTTTACTACATAATGTAATTAATTGTATACATCATTGAATCACTCCTTGGCAGTCTGAGTTCAGGGTCGAACAGCACCATTTCCCATAAAGAGAAGAGAGATAATTGTTACCCAATTGATGGGTGGGGAATCGTCACTTCTCACCCTCTACCTACCTAGAAGAAAAACTTGAAGCCTTTCTTGAATCTGTGCGTGGAAACTCGGCTTGACTGAGGGGGGAGGGCAGTTGTCAAGTAAACCCGTCATCATCCTCTCTGTTGACCGTTGTGAAGGTTAAGGGGGGGGGGGTTTCAGGCGGATTTCCTCGACCCGTTCCCAGTCACCCCTCGCCTAAAACTTCGCACATAAATTTTGGCTCCATTTCTGCACCAATATTCGACTTCAAAGTCTAATTTTAATCTTCAGGAAGTTGTACAGTGACGTTAGATCTTGCTTTTTCAAATTTTATCCCCAAATAACCCCAAAGCACTGTAGAATTCGAATGTGTTTTAAGGTAATTTCAGGGATGAAATTTGAAAAAGCAAGATCTAACGTCACTGTAGAACTTCTTGAAGATTAAAATTAGACTTTGAAATCGAATATTGATGCAGAAATGGAGCCAAAATTTATGGACAAAGTTTAGGCGAGGGGTGACTGGGAACGGGTCGAGGAAACCAGCCTGAACCCCCCCCCCCTTAAAGGGTTCAATTTAACCACTAGCTTTCGTGGCTAATCGGTCATTTGGTAGGGCAGGGTGGTTAACAGTGCGCAGTGTATAAAACGCTCTAAACAAAGGAGCGATTTGCACGACGAATTCACTCACCACTCATGCAGGGCTTGCCGTACAAGGTAATCACTCTCCTACGTCCTCGGTAAAAACTGCACGCATATCGCCATAAATAAGTACAACTTCGTGACCCACAATCATCCTTAATTCGAGCTCTGTTTTAAACATCGTGTCACGAGCGCCTCGACTAATAAGACAAAACACAATTGTAGCTTATCGCAAAATGTGAAAGTAGTGCCTGGCTACTCTTCGAGACGGTTTTTTCCCTTTCCAAATTCCAGCCAGAGGCAGAAAACACGTTTGATTACTTAATTCTGTCAGGAAAATTAAATTAATTTACTGGAATGGGGAGGAAATGCGCCCACAACAGAAGTACAGATTCGTGTTTTGATAAATTGTCACATCCGAAATGAGCTGATTTTTGTTTCATTCCAATAATCTTATCACGTTTTTTTGGTATTTAACAAAAGAACGTTTCCGAAAAATCAAAATTGAGACTAAACGCTGTTGAGATAATCACCGAAAAGCCTCAAAATGAGGCACGGTTTGAGTGAAAAAGTATCGGATAAAGACTCAAGGAAAAATACCTACAAAAAAGACTAGGCCCTTTAACTCCTCTCAAGGGTGGCCCCCGCGAAGCCCCCAGGGCCTCATAATTGTCATTGCTTCTTCTCGCTATTTAAAGGGACACGGCCTCTTTAAAGCTCACGCGTCGTCCAAGTGTGTTATTCGATGGGGGGGGGGGGTGAGCGTGATCAGGGTGTTCCGAATAAGATAGAAGAGGCGGCAGTTGAGGGGCGGCCTCGGTTGGAAAATCGAACCAGGAGAAAGAGAGAGAGAGAGAGTGAGAGTGACTGACTTGCTGATCTCAGCAGTCTTGCCTCTTCACCCCCGTGTTGGTGTCTCACTCTTTCACGCTCTCCCTTTTCACGCTCCACTCTCGGCCCTCCGCCCGCCGCTCCAATTGCTACCACCTCCCGTCGGAGTCAAAAAAGAGCCCTTTGGTTAAACGCTTCTTGAAAGTGAGAAGGGGGGGAATTATACCAATCCTATACTTTTATTCTTGTTGGCCTTCAATTGTCTGGGGTTTTCCTACTCTACTATAAAGGAAAAAGTGAACACGACCCTCCCCCAATCGAATAAGAATTTGCGTTCCACGAAACCATGATCAATGCAAACCACAAAATTCAACCCGCGCACACCCACTTCCTCTTCAAAACCTGTGACTATCAAATTTGGGTACACGGAATTGATTATTTTCTATTTTGCCACTCAGGGGCCTCTTTTCGGTTTAAGTGAAACAAAACTGGCCGTTTGTGAGCCCCTCTGAAAACGGGCCATCCAGGATTGGAAAAACGGGGAGTTAATCGAATAATTTGGTTATTACGAAAAGAGGTGCCCAAAGGTGCGATGGTGCCTTAAAGGACTTGAACGAAATCAACTTGAGACTCGACCTGCCTCAGAAGACGATATTACAGCATGATAAGAGGTCGTCGGCAAGGGCGAATGTATAATAATAATTTATTAAGGCTTTAGCAATAAATAGTGTAACAAGAATCAGCACGTCATGGTGAATTCCTTCAAACTGTAGGTACAACACACGATCCGTTAAAAACGATTTTACGTCTTTGATTTTTAGACGACCATCACTAACATCAGCCACGCGGTAACTTATAGTAATGAATTTGAGCCGTATACTATGCTGGGTTCTGCTTGCTTTTTACAAGCCGGACGCGCTCTGGAAATTGTTCAGATGCACCTCGTGTATTGTGCGAATGGACGGATGAGGTCTGCGGAAAGTCACTGAATCTTCTATTGATAAGTTTCAAGCACTCGTAAGCGAAGGCTCCGAAAAGAGTGAGAATATAGTTACACCTCTTAAGATAAGACCCACCAGACATAATAATAATAATAATAATAATAATAATAATAAAACGAAATCTTCTTCAGAATTACTCCATATCAAAAACGCTAGAATTCCAGAAAAAATAGCTTACCTATTCGTCCTGGTTTTCAGATAGTATACACGAGTCTGCATTTTGAAAATGCTCCTTCCCCTACCACTAATTACAT
Organism: Corythucha ciliata; assembly: GCA_038030265.1. NCBI lineage: Eukaryota > Metazoa > Arthropoda > Insecta > Hemiptera > Tingidae > Corythucha > Corythucha ciliata. The sequence goes on from CM075938.1 coordinate 60,020,814, forward strand.
TTTTTTTTACAACATAATGTAATTAATTGTATACATCATTGAATCACTCCTTGGCAGTCTGAGTTCAGGGTCGAACAGCACCATTTCCCATAAAGAGAAGAGAGATAATTGTTACCCAATTGATGGGTGGGGAATCGTCACTTCTCGCACCCTCTACCATCCAGAAGAAAAACTTGAAGCCTTTCTTGAATCTGTGCGTGGAAACTCGGCTTGACTGAGGGGGGAGGGCAGTTGTCAAGTAAATCCGTCATCATCCTCTCTGTTGACCGTTGTGAAGGTTAAGGGGGGGGGGTTCAGGCGGATTTCCTCGACCCGTTCCCAGTCACCCCTCGCCTAAAACTTCGCACATAAATTTTGGCTCCATTTCTGCACCAATATTCGACTTCAAAGTCTAATTTTAATCTTCAGGAAGTTGTACAGTGACGTTAGATCTTGCTTTTTCAAATTTTATCCCCAAATAACCCCAAAGCACTGTAGAATTCGAATGTGTTTTAAGGTAATTTCAGGGATGAAATTTGAAAAAGCAAGATCTAACGTCACTGTAGAACTTCTTGAAGATTAAAATTAGACTTTGAAATCGAATATTAGCAGAAATGAAGCCAAAATTTATGGGCAAAGTTTAGGCGAGGGTGACTGGAACGGGTCGAGGAACCAGCCTGAAACCCCCCCCCCCCCTTAAAGGGTTAAATTTAACCACTAGCTTTTGTGGCTAATCGGTCATTTGGTAGGGCAGGGTGGTTAACAGTGCGCAGTGTATAAAACGCTCTAAACAAAGGAGCGATTTGCACGACGAATTTACTCACCACTCATGCAGGGCTTGCCGTACAAGGTAATCACTCTCCTACGTCCTCGGTAAAAACTGCACGCATATCGCCATAAATAAGTACAACTTCGTGACCCACAATCATCCTTAATTCGAGCTCTTTTTAAACATCGTGTCACGAGCGCCTCGACTAATAAGACAAAACACAATTGTAGCTTATCGCAAAATGTGAAAGTAGTGCCTGGCTACTCTTCGAGACGGTTTTTTCCCTTTCCAAATTCCAGCCAGAGGCAGAAAACACGTTTGATTACTTAATTCTGTCAGGAAAATTAATTAATTTACTGGAATGGGGAGGAAATGCGCCCACAACAGAAGTATAGATTCGTGTTTTGATAAATTGTCACATCCGAAATGAGATGATTTTTGTTTCATTCCAATAATCTTATCACGTTTTTTTGGTATTTAACAAAAGAACGTTTCCGAAAAATCAAAATTGAGACTAAACGCTGTTGGGATAATCACCGAAAAGCCTCAAAATGAGGCACGGTTTGAGTGAAAAAGTATCGGATAAAGACTCAAGGAAAAATACCTACAAAAAAGACTAGGCCCTTTAACTCCTCTCAAGGGTGGCCCCCCGCGAAGCCCCCAGGGCCTCATAATTGTCATTGCTTCTTCTCGCTATTTAAAGGGACACGGCCTCTTTAAAGCTCACGCGTCGTCCAAGTGTGTTATTCGATTGGGGGGGGGGGGGTGAGCGTGATCAGGGTGTTCCGAATAAGATAGAAGAGGCGGCAGTTGAGGGGCGGCCTCGGTTGGAAAATCGAACCAGGAGAAAGAGAGAGAGAGAGTGAGTGAGAGTGATGACTGACTTGCTGATCTCAGCAGTCTTGCCTCTTCACCCCCGTGTTGGTGTCTCACTCTTTCACGCTCTCCCTTTTCACGCTCCACTCTCGGCCCTCCGCCCGCCGCTCCAATTGCTACCACCTCCCGTCGGAGTCAAAAAAGAGCCCTTTGGTTAAAACGCTTCTTGAAAGTGAGAAGGGGGGGAATTATACCAATCCTATACTTTTATTCTTGTTGGCCTTCAATCAAAATTCTTGTCTGGGGTTTTCCTACTCTACTATAAAGGAAAAAGTGAACACGACCCTCCCCCAATCGAATAAGAATTTGCGTTCCACGAAACCATGATCAATGCAAACCACAAAATTCAACCCGCGCACACCCACTTCCTCTTCAAAACCTGTGACTATCAAATTTGGGTACACGGAATTGATTATTTTCTATTTTGCCACTCAGGGGCCTCTTTTCGGTTTAAGTGAAACAAAACTACCCGTTTGTGAGCCCCTCCGAAAACGGGCCATCCAGGATTGGAAAAACGGGGAGTTAATCGAATAATTTGGTTATTAGGAAAAGAGGTGCCCAAAGGTGCGATGGTGCCTTAAAGGACTTGAAAGAAATCAACTTGAGACTCGACCTGCCTCAGAAGACGATATTACAGCATGATAAGAGGTCGTCGGCAAGGGCGAATGTATAATAATAATTTATTAAGGCTTTAGCAATAAATAGTGTAACAAGAATCAGCACGTCATGGTGAATTCCTTCAAACTGTAGGTACAACACACGATCCGTTAAAAACGATTTTACGTCTTTGATTTTTAGACGACCATCACTAACAATCAGTCCACGCGGTAACTTATAGTAATGAATTTGAGCCGTATACTATGCTGGGTTCTGCTTGCTTTTTACAAGCCGGACGCGCTCTGGAAATTGTTCAGATGCACCTCGTGTATTGTGCGAATGGACGGATGAGGTCTGCGGAAAGTCACTGAATCTTCTATTGATAAGTTTCAAGCACTCGCGAAGGCTCCGTAACGAGTGAGAATATAGTTACACCTCTTAAGATAAGGACCCACCAGACATAATAATAATAATAATAATAATAATAATAATAAAACGAAATCTTCTTCAGAATTACTCCATATCAAAAACGCTAGAATTCCAGAAAAAATAGCTTACCTATTCGTCCTGCTCCGTGCTCCGTTCAGACATCGCCAGAGTTCGAAGCGCTGTTTCAACGAATGAACGCATATTAGTGTTTTTATCCATTTTTAGCCTAAAATTAGTGACTTTTTACAATGAATCAGCGCTTTTTCGCTTTTTAGGCGTGAATATTAGCGTTTTTCCCCCAACGTTTTGCTTTGCCGCGTACTTGCCTCAATATTAGCACATGAGAACGCCTTCTCAATTTGTCCTCCGAAACTCAAGGTTATAGCGTATTTTCTCTGTTTTGTCCACGAAGTTGCCTTCAGATATCTATCAAATTGGTCGCTAATCAACGCTGTAACGTCTACAAATACATACGCCCCCCCCCCCGGAATGGTGACTTGGGTCGGACTGCACCACTGTGCACTATACTGCTGCATTTTAGGCGAGGAATGAATAGAGGGGGGGGGGCTCGAGGTATCATGTGCATCAAGCGCAGCTTCGCCTTATACAGCCCTTCGCTAAAACGTTAAAAGAAATCTTTGGAACGACTATCAAAAAATTATAGTAGATGCCATCTTCTTAGAGGGGGGGGGGTTAAAACCCCCAAAACCCACCCCGTAAATCCGCCACTGAATGACATCCACTTTTGTTGTCCACGGGTATGTCACAGCTAGAGAGATCCTGGGAATTACAGGCCTCGGGCCGAACATCCC
>CM075938.1:60024775-60040778 GCA_038030265.1 Corythucha ciliata
GTGACGCGTCGAAAAAACTTTTGAAAGTTTCCCCACGAGACTTTGTGAAAATGGTGAAGCAATGCGCTTGACAATACAAATGGGAATTGTGGCTCCCATAGTAAGCGAAACAGATCATGACGTTGCAGTGTGAGTGAGCATTACCCTACTTTTCTACGTAGATAATAGAAATTCAGCAAAATTTGGCCGACAAGGATAAAATCCCGGGACAAAAGGCAGAAGAGGAACGACAGCATGACGAACCGAAGAAGCAGGAGGGAAAAAAGGAGGGCACAAACATCACAAAACCAGAGACTGTGATAGATAATGTTACAATCACGAATTCGTCTGTTGAGCATGACAAGAAAACACAAAATACGGTGGGTAAGTGAGACGATAAATGAAAAGAGCCACACAAAGCGAATTGTTCATTTGGTCGACCTCCAATGGCGATGGGCGATGGCCCATAAAAGTAGCATGGCATTTGAAGAAATGGGCAAGTTTTAAGACTCCTTCACACCACCAGTGCTTCGAAAGAAAAGTAAAGAGATCCCCGGACGTTTTATTTTGGTAAGATCGACCAATATGTGCAATTTCTAACTCGTATCGGTCGTGCTAATAAAAATTGCCCTGAGTGACGATACCCAGAATTGGTGGATGCCAGAATTATATATCGTGAGACTAAAAAACAAGCAAGGCATGTCGTTCTTAATGTACATTCCAAAATTATTCCTTTGCATTACAGAATTGAGCTTCTTGCCCAGTCAAGTGATCTCATACCCGTGAAAGGAAAAAGATCGAGAACCAACTATATGAAAACTTGTGTGAATGTGGAATATGCCTGAAGTTGAGTCAAACGTCCGTCCACTAAAAAACGTAAACATTGGGATAACAAAATATCATGAATGGCTGGATACATTTAAATTTTTACCTTTTAAATGTCAGCCCTATAATTCACCCGTCGCTGGTACAAATCGGAGACATAAATCCTCAGAAAGTAACGACTGAAATTGTGTACCTCACGATCGTGATCGTAAACCAACGACAAAATTCGGAAAAAGTTGCCTGTTCGCGGCTGAATACATGCCGTAATTAAACTCACTACTGGTATTTGTCGTTCATGCCATAACTGAATTATTCGTAATTGCAAATTTTTGCGATTAATGCGAAGATAATAAAATGTTCGCGGTGCACTAAAACTGTTGAACTTGAGTATTCTGTCTTATCAATGATATGAACAAGATAACCACTACAACGGCATTGAATTTTCCATTAGCCAATCAGAGGCCACGAATCAACTCCTGGCTGAAATCGAGTAGCATTTCAAATTACGCAACCCGGAGTCCCTAGAAGGGGGGGGGGGGCTCAGACCTCAGACTAACCTAAAAAAATGCCCAGTGATTTAGCCGGACCATTCGCCGAATCCCATCTGGACGGCACGGCGGCGCGGCGCTTCGTGTCCGGGTGACGTATAGGGCCCTTGCGTTTGGATGCCTCAGGGTAACCGTCCTCTTCTTGTACAGAGGTACACTGAGAAAAATCCCCTTTCACAGTAATGTAAAAACATTGTTATAGCGAACCATAAGTTGATGACTAAATAGGTATTGTATTAACTGAAATTCATTGAAATGTCGTAGAAAAATACCGTAACGTAATGCAATTATGCTGTTATTGATCCCCATAATCTTATAAGAAAATCATGATCCTTCCTTCAAGAAATTGTTCACAATGAAATAACATTATTTCATTTCACGCTGTCAGGAAAGCTGTTCGAATGAGGCAATGACGTCACTCCCTCATGATATTGGAATGAAAAACTGTGGTGCTGTTACCGGGTAGAAACGCAAGCACATTGGTAAATGTCACTATGGTACATTAGGACAAGAATAACCAATTCCGTCGAGGCTTCGACAAAAAATTGCAAGATCACCTCAAAGTCTTGACGTTGTGTTTAAAAATTTAAAGAAGTGACTCAGGTTTTCTAAATGAAGATTCTTGCTTCAACGAGAATCACGAGGAATTATCAGGAAAAGGACTAGGTGCTCATCTATAGCGGACGGGGTGCAGGCACAGTTTTTCATCATTCTCGTTCTCGCGCCTCTCGCGGGCCTTCGCCATTCGGCCAATGATCACTCGCACAGTAGCTGGCTCGTTGATTCAGTTTGAGTTCTGTTTACCGTTCCGATAATTATGGACAAGTGTACTCGCGACCTGCTCGAGCGTTGGGGCCTTAGCCACTACATAACGTCATTATGTTACAGGTAGATCTAAAGTGGACTAAATATTTTGTTGTGATATTTGTATGCCATTCGATTTCATCATTTATGTTAATAAAAGGATTTGAAAAAATAAGGCAATTGGAATATTTTCTTATACCTGTTTTACTTTTTTCTGTCTATTTCTTTTCATTTACCTTCTCTTGAAAGGGCTTGACTCTTCTTTTTTCCATCCCAAAATTTGAGAGCCTTTCTCCTCGGAAATCAAATTACTACGTAGATTTATTGACAAATTAAAAGGAAATAAAAAGATGCCAAGAGGATAATGGAGCAATGTAATACTAATAAATCATGCTACCAAGCTGTACGCTGTTTATATTTCTGAGGAAACACTGAAAATGTATATCCTATAGTAATGTTAAGAAATTGAGTTTCTCTGTTAGAAGTAGAGATTCAGGGGTACTGATTCGTGGTGAAAGTCATTCACGTCAACCGAATATACTGTTTCGATAACGTGACAGCACAGAAAGAGCCAATAGGGGAAAAAATGAACTTCCACATAACTTCAATTGAGGATCACGTTAATTTATTCTACATATCCCAATATTTCTAAAGGATTCCTGATAAAGGTATGACGTCATGGTTCCTCTATGCCAATGCCTTCCAACGTGAAGGAGCATGATGAGGGATCGTGCTACTAGTTCCTAATGCAGCAAGATGCCGTAACGTGAGTCGGTTTCTAACATGAATTCCTCTCATTTCTGTTGAAAATTTCTCTCAGTGTATACCATGTATATCTGGGAGTTTATGGTACCTTTTCCAAGTGCCGTTACAATGCCCCGTGACTGTTACCTATAATCATGTCTCTAGGCCGTGTCGGAACATATGTGTAGTACGATGTTAAATCAATTACATATGTTTAGTACGCCCTGAATACCTTAGGGGCCCTAGGGGCAGGATGGTATTGTCCCAATGTGTGTAGGGCCCTTACACGCGGGCTAATAATAATGCAAACGCGTGAGTTCATGAGGATCCATGGGCGTTGCGTTGCGGTTGTGGCATCAATTTCTACAGGGAGGATGCTTATAAGTGTAAAGAAAAGAATTGGGTAAAATTATACCTCATTTCGACCGAAAACACCCCATAAACCATGGTCCAAAAATCAAAACTCTTCAATATAAAGAGAGAAATATATAAAGAGGATTTTTAGGGGTTTTCACATTACCGTACTCAGTCTTGAGTCTGGTAAAGTACTTACCAGACTGAGTATCGTAAAGTAAACTTTTCCGTCCAGTAGAGTAATTGGCTACTTACGGGGCGTGGAGTGCGAAAAGAAATTTTACCTCCGCTAAACTGTCCGACAATGAAATTCTACTTCGGTCAGGCAGTGACGTACTTTGTCGATTGTTTTCCGGCTTCAAAATCAAGCTTTACTATCGTGTAGGATACAAAATTATGTTATCCAAAAAGGATGCTAGAAAACTTTATCTCGAAGGTTTTTGATTTTCGGACCATTGTTTATAGGGTGTTTTCGATCGAAAATTAGGTCTAATTTTACCAAATTTTGTTATTTACACTTATACGCATCCACACTTGCAAGTTTGAGTTTAATTTCATGTATTAATTATTCATGCATGTACTATGACCCATGAAACTTACACGTAAGCAAAGAATGTCATTTTTAATATAACGCACACTTTTCAACTATGTTTGGGATGGGAACTTCCTTCATTTTGTAGAATATTCACTTGTATTCAAGTTTTACGTTCTTTGTCAGACCCGCTTTTATTCAAACTTTGAAAGCAACTTTCTCTTTATAAAAAAAAAAGAATAACCTTAGTATAATAGTAGTATCGAACTTATCACGCAGCTGTATAAGGGTTGATACAAGTAAAATACACTTTATGTTTGTTTTCCCTTTTTTTCCTACAGCGCGCTAGCATTTTAGTCCTTTCTCCTTTCCAGTAAAATTTTCCTCGCCACCCTTTTTCTATCACTTGAAGGCAAAAATAAAAACTTCATTTCATTCTACGCACCCTCTGACAATACACAGAACCCCCCAGGGCTTGCTCAAAAAGTGGAACGCATCAATTGACCTCACCCTCTTTCCCTCGACTGGAGCTGCCAACCAAGGGGGCGGACAATTGTCTATATGGAGCACTCCTAGAGACGACGGGAAAACGACGTACGTATACAAGACATTTCATGCAATCAGGAATTTATTCATATGGCTATTTTCCGCCCGTTTTTCATAATATTCGTCAAAGGCTTGTTTACTTGGCATACGACGGCAATACAACAAAGTTTACAAAGGAAATCAATTTGAATGGAAATGTTGAGTCGTTTCATCCCTAATATAGATTGTTAAGGAGTCCGGGCTTCTTTTTCCAATCGATGATTTGAGAAGCTATTAATCAAAACCGTATTTCATTTAAGCTGTTTGACTTGGTTACGACGCTGATGATAGGAGGCTGTGCGGGAATTACTATGGCCGTACTGAAGTTAGAACAATGTTTAATTTGCATTTACGTCGTCGTTATCGTGAAGGGGGTGCTTCAAGGCTCGGTGAAACTCAAAGGTATTCCCGCATCCTGGAAGAAGCTCTTCGTTGTATCTGTCGGAAACAGCTTAATGAAGGCTTGGCGGTATGAGAGGAAGGGTTTGATGAGAACTATGTCGGGGGTAAAAAAGTCCTTAGAGAGGAGAGACTAATAAATCGTTTCTCAAGTTTTATTGAGAATTATATGTATATTGTTGACTGTATTCCACCAAAATTATCGGAATAACTGATCCTTTTGCATGGATGTTTGTATCTTTATTTTTTATATCGCCTGAAATCGTTATGGAAGGCACTTTGAAAATTCACTAGAATCTCTCTTCGCTTAATCCGTTCCCTTCATTCTCCGTTTTCTCTTCGTTTTTCTTTTGAGATTCCATTCCATCTACGTTTATGCTTTATTTCACTCAAGAAAATGCAATCTAAGGAGCAACGTCTTCTTCGTCTTCTTCACTTGCCTGTATCTTAAGTTCTCAACCCAAAGGGAGAAAAGAAGTAAACGGCCGGAAAAATGTCGCTACATTTTTGTTCCCATTCACCAAATAAAAAAAAATAAAAAAAGGCTCAGAGGTACCTCACTTTTCGTCTTCTAATAGCTCTTGCACGAAAATTTCGGAAATATTACACCATCTTCATCGCCATTGATATTGGAATCCTTCACAACTTTTAATTTGCGTGTAGTTAACACGCACGCCTGAACGTCTGTTATGGTTTCGCACGACAATTCATTATGATTCCACGTCAATTTATCTCTCTGTTCCCGAAGAATCGCTAGACTTTCTACCTGAATTTTTTCAACAGGTAAATTCTCGTTCGAATAAAATATAATTTGATGAAAGCATTTTTACACTTTATACTCCGAGCCCCGAAGGGCGGCAACATTTTGCATTTACACCCCTGTCCTGTTGTAGTTCAACACCGCTATCCCATATTAAAATTCGAAAAAGAAATTCTGAAAAATAATTTGAAAAAGAGAGATTGTCATAAAAACTATTTACAATGTACGTGTGTTAAAGTGTTTAACGACAATTTATTGTAGAAAAAGATTTGGCTGCGGGTGACCTCGTATTTTAACAAAAAATTTTCACGACCTTAAATCACAAATTTGCAGTTCACTTATTTTTATTTCGTCATTGATTTACCTACCCTTTTTGACCCTTGATATAATTATACGTGCAAATACCTCTATCTGCCGTGCGAATGACTTTTTTGTCGTGCGGGTTTGTTTTTTTGACGTTGGATTTTCCATTTTAGACGTGCGAACAACCTTTTTTGTCGTGCGAAATTTGCCGTTCATACAACCTTTTTTGACGGGCTAAAAAATGTTTCCCTTTATTTTCAACCTAAAATGCACGATTTTTGGATTGATTTCTTCTTATTGAAAGAATCAGGTTGTTTAAAGTGTGAATTGGCGCGACCGCTGATGAGAAAATATGTGTATCCGCTGGTTCGTTATACCGTTGGAAATTGGATCAAGTGCAAAAGAGGAAAACATGGCTGGTGAAATTGTTGATTGTCGTGGCGGGGCTATCTTTGTATAGTTTACAGAGACGTTCAGGAGCGTGTTTTTTTTTTGTGAGAGGGACCAGCGGTGGGAAAATGATATTATCATATTTTGGCGGAAGAATTACTAGAAGTCCTGAGCGTAATATTGAATATTCTTGTATTCCCATGGCCTCGATTCACTGGAAAATTGGGATCGAGTTTAGACGCATGCATGATTATGGGGAAAACTCTATCGGGAAATCCTAATGTATCTTGATTCGTCTCACATATATTTTCGCTTGAAGTGCTATTCTTCAAAGTTTCTGGAGCCTTTGGGATTCCTAAATTATTGTCCGCCCAAAGTTCGCAAATTAAGGAAAGAGCATGTACTCGCAAATGTTGGAGACGAGGTGGGAAGGAAAGTTGGCAGTCCTTCGAGTTGAAAAATTGATCTCTCACGGACGGAGTCAAGAGAGAGAGAGAGAGTGGTGAGTGAGTGAAAAGGGGGGGGGGCTGTTGTCGGGGTCATCACAAGCACGGGTGTTGACGTCTGTACTGGATGAAAAGAGGAGTAAAGTGTTGACACGGACAATTGCGTCTGCCAAAGAAAAATTGTGATCTTTTTTGTTCGGTCCGCGCTTTTCTATAACGGTTATACATATACATGTAGGCGTAAGGGAAGGAGCACTGCGAGCGGTCTACTGCACCATTAACTCTAACCGCAACGAGCCTACTTCTAAAATCTAAACTGCCCAATCAATAGAAACGAGCAGTACCCGGAGGAGCCTGGTTGGGGGTTCCTTCACATTCGCAGGCAGAACTGTGTTTCGTTGGAAATCCAAGTTTGCTTACTGAAATGCGTCAAGTCAACTTTCGAAAAATACGTTATTTGTGTACCGAAACTTCTATATCTTATTGCTTTCATTGAAACTTTGGTAGTCCCGCAGGGGATGGATTGCACTCGTACTATTTCATTTCAATTACTTTTAAACTTCGTACCTACGGAAAGACAGGCGTAGTGGGGGTCTTATTAAATTTGTTGAAACGATTTATCTGCGGTTACTGAGTTGACCACGTTAGTCCTTTAAATACGCTCAGGAGTACAATTCATCATTATTTGAAGGCCGAAAGAGGGATCAGAGGTGTGTCAAGTTGAAGAGGTTAATTTCAGAAATTCAAAATATTGTCAAAGGGTAAAAAATTATAATTTGTGGTGATAGGAAAGATAAAATGATTGATGGCTGAGCAAGCTTCTATACTGTTAAAAACTGTGAGTCAGGCACAAAGCTTGAGGACGAGCTGAAATTATGCTACGTGCTCGTACATACTTCATGAGTTCCTCAAATTTTAGCCGGCCGGTGTATGTGGAGCACTATCTTCTGAATCTACGTATACCGGATGTAGACTGTGTGAAATAAGCATATTACATTCGTTAGAGGAGTAACAAGAGGGATCCAAACTATTATCGAAGCATGAACGGTTTATTAACACTATTTACGGCAGTGATAGCTCGGTGGATTTTAGTTAGGGCTGACATGAGATTAACCACACCTAACCACCTCCAAAGGGAACTTTGGATTTTAGTAAGTACTTAAGATAGATACGAACGGATAAGATGAAACGAAGTTATTATACCTATCAAGGAGCAAAATGGGTTTGAAACACCCAAGGGTTGCTTGGACAATGTATTTATTTTAACCGTATAGCTATTGGAAGCAGGATTTTCCTCAAGAAACGCATAGGTTACGCTGCATTCATTGCTTTTTAACAGATAACTGGTCTACACTTTCTGCGAATTCTTATAACTTTATAAGGCATGAAAAGGCTAAATTAATTCTCAAAGCCGACGAATTCATTATAGAAGTTATCCCCCAGAAGTGCTGTAGGATGGCTCAGGCTTACAGAGTTCGCAGTTGTTTACTCTGTACATATATGATTTGCTTAGTTAGTTGACAGGGGCTCGGTGTAAGAGGCTAAAAGGATTTCCAGAGTCTGCTCTATTCGCTAATGACTTAGTGATTTAAGACAATGGGTGCACTAATATGAATTATAAGCTGGGGCTGCTTGGTGCTTCTAAATATTGTAAAAGTCATTCTTTGTAAGCATTAGCAAAAGAAGAAAAAAAGTACCTTTTAGAGTTGGTTGTTAAAGTATAGAAGGAGGGATTAACTTTTACTATAAAGCGGAAAACGTAGATGTATGTTCTAGTTTTAGCTACTTAGGAGTAACTTCCTCGAGGTCAGGGTTGTTTTCTTTAGCGGTAGATGGTTTTGTGAGAAAGGCGCAGCTGGCATCTGCTGAGGCTCGTGATATTTTAATTAAGTGCAAAGCTGAGTTAGTCCAGTCAAATGAGAATTTTACCTTGCAAAAGGTCCATTATCATTTTTATTTTTATTTTATCCTGTATGTGTAGGTAAGGAGTGTTTGAGATAAAAAAACAAATTCTGTAACCTTCGGCACAACTTTTGGCAGCCCGAAAACCACGATTTTTCAGCATTTTTTAAAAAGTTTTTTCCAGAAGAGGAAAATCTTCCACACAACCCAGGAAGGTTGCATTTTAGTATTTTCAGTATTCAAAGTATTTTTCTAGGATCAACATGGAGCGCGCTACAACCTCTCGGACCATTTTTCCTGTAATGATTGAGTTTTAAAATCGCCTGCTTCCGACCAAAGTATTATCAGTGAGCTTATTTATTGCCGTCAACATTCATCCCTCTGTCATTATCAACTTTTCGAGCCTGTTTCCCCTAATTGTCTGCAAAATTGAAAATCACATTTTTTCGGTCAAGCTGAAAACTTGGCAAGTCCGGTCCTCGACGTTGTCACTACTCGAAACACCAGTGGAGGGCTTAGGGCTTAACATGACGCTTGCTTACAAGTGTTCAACAAACCGGCGTTGAAGAGTTGAAAGAAGAGCTTTTTGCTGGAGTTTCCAATGACTTTCATATAAGAAATGATTCTCCTTATATCACAGAACACAGGGGGTGAGAGGGGGCTCAAAAAGTTGGTAATGACAGAGGGATGTATATTGACGGCAAGAAATAAGCTCACTGAACAAGTATTGGTCGGAAACGAGTGATTTTAAGACTTTCAACCGTTACAGGAAAAATTGTCCGCGAGACTGTAGCACGCTGCTTGTTGATCCTAGAAAAATACTTTGAATACAAAATATGTAGAGAATTCTATGTCCTACCTGTGTCCTGTGGAAGATTTTCCTCTAAAGCCTATGGTTTCAGAGACATTTAGAAAAAACGGGAAAAATCGCCGTTTTCGGGCCGCCAAAAGTGTGTCGAAGGTTACAGAATTTACATTTTTGTTCTCAAACACTCCTTACGTACATACAAGATGAAACAAAAATAAATAAATAGAATAAAAATGATACTAGAACTTTTGCAAGGTAAGCCGTAGCCGTTTTTTCGGATAATTATAGGATACAATTGTTGCAATCCATCGTGAATTGTACTTCAATATTTGTTTTTTTTGAGTGAGTGAGAGAACGAGTGAGAAAGAGAGAGTGATTGAATGTGCAACATGTGTATAAAGCCCCGTCTACGCGAATTTCATCCAACTCTCGCGTCCGCGGTTGCGTTCAGCCAATCGCATTTAAGTTTAGAAGGCAGGGTCTAGGTTTGAGGTTCTTTCCGCTGCTACATTGATTGTTGAAGTTTTCAAAATCCCAAGATTATCAAAAAACAATTGTTTAATCACATTTTTAAACACAGAGAACTCCGCTCGCATGGGTCCCTGTTTTCTGTTCATTGTCGTCTATATACAGGGTGTTTGGTAAGTCGACGGCAATAATGCAGGGGGTTCTTCTAGGTCCAAAATGGACCAAAAAAGTCCATATAAACATAGGTCCGATTTCCAACCGTTTTCGAGATAATCGATATTTTAGTATTTTTAGCCATAACGTTAATTTTATTGGATTCAGCGCTTATAAGTCGAGAACAGTTACACATACATTAAATCTGAGGGCACTACCGAAAAGAGCAGACATTTTTCAGTGGGAATTGGTCCAGTTATCCCCGAAAGTAGTCGCACTTTTCCAGTAACCAGTCAGATTGTGTAGATTTGTACCGATTTTAGGCAGTTTAGCCGTAACTTGAATGCATGATAGCGAATCTTGAAATGCTATCCAGGTTTGGCAAATTTCACAAAAACTTGCCTGATTAGTGAGGATGAAAATACCAAACCCACATCATCGCACCCCTTCGTAAAAGTTTGGAAAAATGAACACATTTCGAGCTAAAAGTGCTTTTTTGGGTGTTCTTTGCAATAGGCCTTTGCAAATAAATGAAAGTGAAAAATGGAATCAAGCACACCATTATTTCCCCTAAAATGATAATAAAGCTTCTTGTAGGTCTAATCGTGGTCAGCGATGCAAAATAAAAACATTTCGTAGCGTTTATTGCACCAATTCATAACAATTAGTAAATAAAATAACAAATAAATTACCTAAAACTTCTTTTTTTACAATACATTTTCAAAATGTCCTCTTTGTTTCCTCTTGTTGCCTTGAAAAAATTTTCAAGGCAGGCTCTTGCCCTTTTTCTCGTGGCACCCACTGTCACGCGAGGAGAAATGAATGTCGGCTCGAAGGGCCTCAAAAGCTCCTGTAATCTTTCTTCGAAGCTCCTCTTGATGCAGTAAACACGGTCTTTTACCAAACCCCAGACGTGGAAATCCATGGGCGCCATGTCCGGGAACTGAACCCCCTCGTCATATCCACATATCATAACTTCTATCCAAATACTGGTGAAATTCGATCAATTAGGGGGGAGGGGGCACGATCATGTTAAGAATAAGGCTTCGACGTACATCTTCCCCCAGATTTTGCATTGAATAAGGCAAATCGTTCTGAATAAAGTTCAAATACACTACGGGAAGTTTTTATTTTGCATCGCTGACCTTGATTAAGGCCTAAAAAAGTTTTATTTTCATTTTAAATAAGAAGTAGTGTGTTTAATTCAATTTTTTCCCCTTCATTTATTCGAAAAGGCCTATTGCAAAGAACACCCAAACAAGCACTTTTCGCTGGAAACGTGTTCATTTCTTCAAACTTCTACAAAGAGGTACGATAATCTGAGTTTGGTACTTTGATCATCACTAATGAGGCAAGTTTTTGTGAGATTTGCCAAACCTGGATGGCATTTCAAGATTCGCTATCATGCAATCAAGTTACGGCTAAACTGCCTAAAATCTGTACAAATCTCCACAATCTGACTGGTTACTGGAAAAGTGCGACTACTTTAGGGGATAACTGGACCAATTCCCACTGAAAAATGACTGCTCTTTTCGGTAGTGCCCTCAGATTTAATGTACGTGTAACTGTTCTCGACCTATACTGCCGCCATAAGGAAGAAAGTCCTATCTCCATTTTGACAGTTTTGAGAAAAACGAGGTTTTGTAAACCATCTTGTCTTTTCCACCCCATTCAATTTAAATGCACCCGGTTTTTCAGATTACGCCAAGAATGTATTGGTCTATTTAGTTCAGTATCAGCTGGCCACAAGAAAAATTAATTGAGGCTTTGGGAATGAATTTTGATTGAAGATTCCGGAGTTAGGACTTTTTATCCTAGCAGCATGCCCTGTAGGACAGCTTGACCCACAGCGATGCTAAATTAGAATGTCCTATAACCCGTGAGCGGGTACCATCAATTCGTTTTTTTTTTTTTTCGTCATTAAAACCCGCTAAAATGTTAGTTTGATTTTCTGACGAGTTAGTTTGATTTTATGACAAATGAGGGCACTAAGAAGGAGTTTTCTCTGTTAGAGCTTGTGTAAAAAAACGGAAAAAAACCTTCAAAATTAGTTTAATTTTCATCAATTTCAACTGAATTTATAAACTAATGATAATAAATCTTAAGCCCCGTCTACATAAGACGCAAGGACGCCGTCGCAGGACGCAGCGCAGAACGCAGGAAGCAAGTCCACTTTTCACTGTCTACATAAAACGCAAGGCTCGTTGCGTTGAGCCAATCATATGTCACGTTATAAAATAAAAAGTGAAAGAGAAGTTCTAATCACTTTATCTTGATATTGTTAGGTTATCGTCGGTTATCGTACTCCTCTAATTCCAGTCAGCAATGTATTTTCACACTTTCAAGTCAATTTAATCATTTTATGGATAAGATAGCTAAAAAGTTAGGACGTTGCCACGTTATTCACCATCTGTGTTTCGGCGATGGTCTTCAACATTCGGCTGAGGGAAAAATAAAATAGAAGAAGGGGTCGTCAGTGGTGGCTTCGTGCATTAACGAAAGAATGATGTTCGGCTGCTATGAAACATTGAGAATCGCGGATCACAAGGAGTTTTTTGAGTTACGGGGATGTGACCTTCGAAATTCGAGGATCTTCTTGAAAGGGTGACTCCACATCTCGAGAAGAAAAGCAACCGAACTCCTTCACCAGTTGCTTTATTCTATTGGTGTGAACGCTTTCGTAAGTTCACCCTGGTTCCCTGGTAGCGTATATTGCATATTCATTTACTTGTACTTATAACGATTCGTTTATAGTTATTCGGACGATTCGGATGCAGTCCGTGGACATGGATGTTTCGAGTCGGGTGCTCAACTGCAACTGCTTATAAAATTACATCCCGGAAGTTTGCAAGGCAATATGGCTTGATTTACTACCAAATATTTTGCCAGTCAAGACAGGGAATCTTTAAAATTTTCTGATATTCGGGTAACATTACCTAGATACCCCAGTATTTAACGTAAAAACAAATAGATCCATAAATATAAGGTACTTACTACCAGAAACTGCATGTTTTCGTAATTGGTATTCGTATAGTACTATAGTACACACCAAGTTGTGGGGGTGCTACGATCTTGTAGACAATAGGACCTTCCCAACCACTATCCCCTACTATTAGCCGTGTACTGAACAGTACAAAATCATCCAAATGCCGACATACACCCTGTATTTTGAGTGAATTAAATACGTTCTTCAAACTTGTAGGTACATTTATTTGAGAATCACTAATTAATAAAAAAAACTAATGTTTCTTACAAGACTAGTATGACATAATAAAAAAAAGGGTTTTAATTTATGTTTATGGTGACATCATCACTGCTAGTTCTTCAAGCACCAATGACTCTAATTTTTCTATCTTCAGGCACTCTCCCCAATGCATAATTGAATGATTCGAAGGCAGAGCCCCAACGTGTCGTCCCTTCGTCTTCCAAATATTTTCTTGGCCTCTTCTGCGGTCTGTCACTTTGTGGTGATAATACCGACTTTCTTTGTCCTTCGTGATTTTGTGTTGCGATGCCCTCTTTGAGTACAGCCCAGTATTTGTTTTTACCAGGACAATAAGATCCCTCACTTCATCAGTAGACCACTTTTTCATTTTGAAATAATACACTTTTTGATAAATACACTTTTTAAAACAAAATCTAGAAGGAAATGGCGAGCTGAGTTACTTGATTTTGATAGCAGTTGCCGGGTAGAAAGAACCTCCAAACTCATGGAAGAAAAAAAATATTGGAGATGCCCAAAAATATCTTGAAGTGAGCCGGAAATATCTTCTAGTAGGCGGGGCCTATTTCACCACAGTTGAATTCTATTGGTTCAAACTTGACGACGGCTACTCAACATCAAATGCTATTGGCATGATTTATATTTCCTGCTAAAAGGTTACTCAGCCGGACCAATATCGTCAATAATATTCAGTTTTAGTTTTGTTTGTTCGACATTAGTTCGTTTAGACTATTAATAATGAACGATTCAAGTACCGAAGCAGCTTTTGTGTTTAGTTTATGTGCTACCGCGCTAGCGTTACATAAAAGGGAGAAAAAGAAAAGGACACGAAGATGGTGGGTTCGTCCGATAAATAGGATCGTTGAAAGGAACACGCATGGGGCTTTCAACAATCTCTTTGCAACTCTGCGGATCACAGACCACGAAGAGTTTTTTGAATTTACACGGATGTGGCCCGCAAAATTTCAAGAGCTCTTGGAAAAAGTCACTCCTTTTCTATCAAAAAAGAGCCACAGAGCACCATTGCCTGCCGCTTTACGACTGGCTTTTACTCTATCGCAAGTTATTTCTTGGATATAAAGATATATTTACACAGTTCAACTTCAGAGCGGCTAGTAATTATTATCGATCGGTTTAAGATATTTGGCTCATGGAAATAGCCTGCGGATGCAATCTTGGTTGTTCCGAATCGGCCGCTCGACATCATACAAGTTGGTCCCGGAAGTGTGCCAGGCTATATGGCACGCCTTGCAGCCTGAATTCTTGCCGGAAATGAAAGAAGCAGGCTGGATGCGAGTCTCGGAAGATTTCATGAGGAAATGGCAATTCCCCAACTGCCTGGGGGCCATTGATGGAAAGCATATTCGCGTCCAAGCCCCTCCTAACAGCGGCAGTGAATTCTTTAATTATAAAAAGTTTTTTAGCCTGGTTTTGTTGGCTGCCTGTGACGCGAATTACCGATTTACGTGGGTTGACATCGGGCAGTATGGTGAGAATTTTCGTTATTTTCTACATTGGTACATAATTGTGGCATTCATCATTTGATCGTGTTGCAGGATCAATAAGTGACGGTGGAGTTTGGAGTCGATCCACCCTAGGAAGAGAATTGGAAGGAGGATTCGCGCGTGTGCCTGGACCTAGATATTTACCCGGTTCATCATTCTCGACAAATCTAGCGTTCGTTGCCGATGAGGCCTTTCCTTTGAAAACATACATGCTTCGCCCCTACCCAAAGAAAGACCTCGGCGACGAAGAAAGGGTCTTCAATTATCGTCTCTCAAGGGCTAGGAGAGTAATTGAAAACTCTTTCGGCATACTTAACTCCCGTTGGCAGATTCTCAGCAAACCACTCGGCGGTCATCCAGAAAACATCGAAAAAGTGGTTCAGGCCATCGTCTGTCTCCATAATTTCATTATGGAAGGGGAAGGCCACGTTGAAAGTTCCGGACGGCATTACTGTCCTGCTTCCTATGTGGATCACGAAGACGCCAACTACAACATTGTTGGGGGAGGCTGGCGAAGTGACGCGAGGGAAGGAATGGTAGACATCACCAGATGTGGACCCAACAACGCGACGAAATCGGCTGAGCAGCAGCGGAACATCTTAAAAAGGTACTTCCTTTCGCCGACCGGAGAGGCCCAAGTTCCGTGGCAGTACGCTTACGCGTTTCATGGGTTGGTTATAAACCAACCAAGTACATAACATTAACTGACACTTTTTAATTGCCTTCTCTTAAGGGGGCTTAAAAGCTCCCCCCTCCGGTCCATGGTTTTACGTACCATTTTACGACCTGACTATTTGAGATATTTCATTTTTTTTTTACTAACCGAAACTTCATGGGAAGGAGCAGCGGCACACAGAGCCCGAATTTTGAATTTGGCTTTCCCTGAATTTTAAATTGAATTTGAAATTTTAAAAAAATAAATCGGAAAAAAACTCTCTGCTAGCCGGTGGGCAATAATTAATAAAAAATTTACGTGCAAAGAAAAATCATTTTAAAAAATCGTGCTTATTGTAAAATGGTACGTAAATTGTAAAATTCGGACTTGGGCTGGGGGGACAGAACAGTTCATCACTGTTTCAAGAGGTAGCGCCCCAATACTCCCTCTTCCCCGCTGGGCCAACTTCAGAACGGCAGTGGACGAACAACAATCCACTATTACACACTTCACACTTCTCTTGAAAGAAAGGGTGCTTTCTCAGGGTACCTGTATGTTTGACAAGTTTCTAATGAACCTAAAGAAGTGGTATGAAAAGTTAATTTATTCTTTAACAGATG
>CM075938.1:60041278-60086584 GCA_038030265.1 Corythucha ciliata
TATTCGAGGCGCCTGCAGAAAGGAGGCCTCCGAAGAAGTCGCACCCCCTTTATAGAGGACTAACGTTCTCTGAGGATTGTGATAAATTCTCCATGGTGTCCTCACTCCAAAGGATGCAGGTAGAGCACTTGATACGATCCATCACATCACGCGATTGATTTGCTAGGTTTTTCAAGCACCGACAGCGATACGTTTAAAATCGGAAAAATTACTGCAGTTCGCGTACATATGATAACGAAAAATTGACCCATGTGAAGAAGAGTAACGAACAGTCTGGTGCCCCCCCCTGGATGAGTCCCTGGGACCGCCCTTGGGGTGACAAAGTACTCGTCTCACACTCCTCGCCGAAAAGTAGGCAAATCTGATAAACTCTTGCACTTCTGGTATGGACCCTACACAATCAAACGTCGAGTCTCCCCACTTAATTACGAAATCTCTAGAGATAACAAAAAGAAAAAACCCTTCGTCGATGTGGTCCACGTTTCTAGAATGAAACGCTATCATTTGAGAAAATGAATAAAAATCCAAATTCAATCAGATAGTTGTCCTTCTTCCCTTCGTAAATTTACCATTTTATCTTCCTTTTTCTCTCCGATGTTCCCCACGTTATTCTTTCTAACCCCATTCCCACCAGAAATGCGATACACAATATTTCCTGTGATTTGAATTGTAACTTATAACTTGAATTATTCCAAGCCGGTTTTAACAAAAGAGAGAGAAAAAACAAAACGTAAGCAGACCCCTGCCCAGACGAAAACGACACTCGCCAAAATTTTAGCAAACTCCTGCCGAAGGAACCGATCAAAAAAAAATAAAAGGGGAAAAGAGAAATAGGAGAGAGAGAAGGAAAAGTTTTCAATAATTCCCACGAAAGAAAAAATGTAACATCAAAAGGAAAAAGGAAAAGAAAAACTACAACCTTGCAATAAATTTTCCCCCCGGAACCCGTCCCTAAGAACGAGGCGCGTGGAAAAATACGCGACACTTTCCCCGCGGGGGGAGGGAGGTACCTCTTCCCCCACCCCCTCAAGTGCTGGAATTCGTTTTGTTCAGTTGATGGGGTGGGGGTATTAGCCTTGTCGCTAGACGCGATTCCCCTCACTAGTCAGAAGTGTTCCCACCAGATGGAGTAGACCTCCGCAAACAATGGAGCTGGAAAGGGGGGGGGTGTTGATTTTGGGAGTGACAGAGAGTGAAGATGGCCATGATTCGATGAGTAAAGAAGAAGACGCAGTACTCGGCAGTTCAGTTTAGTTCAAGTCCAAGACGAGGTTGGGGTGGAGATAGCAGCGTGGGATAGGCACAGGGGTGGGCAAAAATACTTTGAAAATGTATTTTAAATAAAAAGCCCAAAATAATTTCAAAAATGTATTTTAAATACTAAAATACAAATACTTTGAACAAAATACAAATACAATTTAAAATACTTTTCAAAAATTCGATTTCGATGGCAAATAGTGCGAAAAACACGAAAAATAAATAATTCCGGCCTAGACTCCACAGAACACACAGGGGTGGGCAAATTACAGCTTTTTGGGTAATTAATTACAAATTACAATTAATTTTCACTTTCACGAATATTACAAACTACAATTACTGTAATTCAATAACTTTTTCAATTACCTAAGAGCTGGATTTGTTGGAACAGCAAGGCGTTTGCTCTTGTTCACTGTCATTTTTTTAGTGTGTCCAGCCAACAATCGAACGTCAGAACAGATCTTTGAGATAGGAAGCAGGAACAGCATAGCCCCAAGATGCCAAGCGCGTCGCATGAGTCGGGTTGCGAAATGTCCGGTTCAAATTTGCTAACTTTTCCCCACATCCCAGCCTGCGAACTGTCACGTGGAATCCCGGATATGGAGGATAGATTCCCCCCCCCCCCCCCCGAGCCGAGAGCCACAAGTATACGAACGAAGGAGCACTAGTACCATAACGAGAGCCCATGAGCGTTTCACGTTGAAGTTATATTTAGCAGATTTTCTGAACTTGAAGCAGCCCGAAAAGGTCCGAGTACGTCCAGCTTTATCCTTGGACTTCAGACCCAACGCAGTAGTGTACCCAGGTACGGGAAACCCTCTATCAGACAAAAATCGGAAATATTTGTGGCTATAGCTGCTAAAAAGCGCTGATTCGTGTCGTTAGGGTTATGGAAATGTTGGTGTTTGAGGAATGAAGACTGCGTGATTGATGATTCACGGATTGTGTGGAGGACCACACGATAATCCATGTTCCCGTTTTTGGCGTTCATCAATAATGCATAAAAAAAATAAATAAACAAGAAAACTTCCATGGCCGTATCAATTTTTTCAGTGCTCCGACGCTCCGATTTCATGCTGGTTAAAGGGTAACATGGGCGCTCGAGTTTTATTTCAATTTTTCGACTAACGCGCCATGTTACCCTTTAACCAGCATGAAATCGGAGCGTCGGAGCACTGAAAAAATTGATACGGCCATAGAAGTTTTCTTGTATTTCTTTTTTTTTTTGTATGCCTTATTGATGAACGCCAAAAACGGGAACATGGAAGTATCGTGTGGTCCTCCACACAATCCTGAATCATCAATCACGCAGTCTTCATTCCTCAAACACCAACATTTCCATAACCCTAAATCGAAAAAATTCTTGGTCGCACATAATCAATAATCAACCCTCAGCCCACATCGACTAATCTTCAATTACCCACCCTTATCAATCAAAGACTATAACAATCAATCGTCCCTCAATTTTCAATCCTCCTTCAATCATTCGTCTTCGTTCTTTCACACCAAAAAAATCAAAAAATAGAAAACAGTCCAAAATGTAATACTCAGTCAAAAACAGGTGATTTTAGGTCCTTTGACCATTTTGGAACAACAATTTCGAAAAGCTGTAGCCCGTTCCATATTCATCGTAGAAAACTACTTTACATACAAAATTTGTTAGAAATTTATTGCTCAACAAGTTTTGTGAGTGAAGATTTTCCTGTAAAGTAACTCATTTTCGGGATATTTAGAAGAAACTAAAAGAAGGGGGGGGGGTTGATATTTGGGAGTGACAGAGAGTGAAGATGGCCATGATTCGATGAGTAAAGAAGAAGACGCAGTACTCGGCAGTTCAGTTTAGTTCAAGTCCAAGACGAGGTTTGGGGTGGAGATAGCAGCGTGGGATAGGCACGGGGTGGGCAAAATACTTTGAAAATGTATTTTAAATACAAAGCCCAAAATAATTTCAAAAATGTATTTTAAATACTAAAATACAAATACTTTTTGAACAAATACAAATACAATTTAAAATACTTTTCAAAAATTCGATTTCGATTGCAAATAGTGCGAAAACACGAAAAATAAATAATTCCGGCCTAGACTCCACAGAACACACGGCGTGGGCAAATTACAGCTTTTTGGGTAATTAATTACAAATTACTTCCAAAAAAAGGATTAATTTTCACTTTCACGAATAATTACAAACTACAATTACTGTAATTCAATTACTTTTTCAATTACCTAAGAGCTGGATTTGTGGAACACGCAAGCGTCTTGCTCTTGTTCACTGTCATTTTTTTAGTGTGTCCAGCCAACAATCGAACGTCAGAACAGATCTTTGAGATAGGAAGCAGGAACAGCATAGCCCCAAGATGCCAAGCGCGTCGCATGAGTCGGGTTGCGAAATGTCCGGGTTCAAATTTGCTAACTTTTCCCCACATCCCAGCCTGCGAACTGTCACGTGGAATCCCGGATATGGAGGATAGATTCCCCCCCCCCCCCCCGAGCCCGAGAGCCACAAGTATACGAACGAAGGAGCACTAGTACCATAACGAAGAGCCCATGAGCGTTTCACGTTGAAGTTATATTTAGCAGATTTTCTGAACTTGAAGCAGCCCGAAAAGGTCCGAGTACGTCCAGCTTTATCCTTGGACTTCAGACCCAACGCAGTAGTGTACCCAGGTACGGGGAAACCCTCTATCAGACAAAAATCGGAAATATTTGTGGCTATAGCTGCTAAAAAGCGCTGATTCGTGGTCGTTAGGGTTATGGAAATGTTGGTGTTTGAGGAATGAAGACTGCGTGATTGATGATTCACGGATTGTGTGGAGGACCACACGATAATTCCATGTTCCCGTTTTTGGCGTTCATCAATAATGCATAAAAATAAAATAAAATAAACAAGAAAACTTCCATGGCCGTATCAATTTTTTCAGTGCTCCGACGCTTCCGATTTCATGCTGGTTAAAGGGTAACATGGGCGCTCGAGTTTTATTTCATATTTTTCGACTAACGCGCCCATGTTACCCTTTAACCAGCATGAAATCGGAAGCGTCGGAGCACTGAAAAAATTGATACGGCCATAGAAGTTTTCTTGTTTTCTTTTTTTTTTGTATGCATTATTGATGAACGCCAAAAACGGGAACATGGAAGTATCGTGTGGTCCTCCACACAATCCGTGAATCATCAATCACGCAGTCTTCATTCCTCAAACACCAACATTTCCATAACCCTAAATCGAAAAAAATTCTTGGTCGCACATAATCAATAATCAACCCTCAGCCCACATCGACTAATCTTCAATTACCCACCCTTATCAATCAAAGACTATAACAATCAATCGTCCCTCAATTTTCAATCCTCCTTCAATCATTCGTCTTCGTTCTTTCACACCAAAAAAATCAAAAAATAGAAAACAGTCCAAAATGTAATACTCAGTCAAAAACAGGTGATTTTAGGTCCTTTGACCATTTTGGAACAACAATTTCGAAAAGCTGTAGCCCGTTCCATATTCATCGTAGAAAACTACTTTACATACAAAATTTGTTAGAAATTTATTGCTCAACAAGTTTTGTGAGTGAAGATTTTCCTGTAAAGTAACTCATTTTCGGGATATTTAGAAGAAACTAAAAGAAGTGCTCAATAATTTTGGTTTTTGGGCTGCCAAAAAATTGTACGAGCTTTTCAGAGTTCGCATTTTTTTTCTCGAACACTTCTGACCTACACATACAAGATGGCAAAAAAATGCCCGTGAGTAACATGGAAGTGAATGTTAAATTCTCACTTCCACTACTAAATTTTTAAAAACAATATGAAAACAAAAAAAAAAACAAAGTTTCGTCTCAACTTCTCAATTTTTTTTTTTTTTTAACTTCTCTTCTACACGACTCTTGATATTCTCTGCCTGCGCTTCTCAAAAACTCAAAAACATCTGATTCCTTTTTATAACAGCTTCATATTCCTCTTTTTTCATTATTATTAAGTGGAGTGACTTCTCGTGTCGTATAGCGTATTTTTTAACATTCGTCCATCCTGACGTCGGAGTCGTCCTCGATCCGCTCGCCCTTCGTCGAATCTTCTCTGGTAAACCTTCTCATCTTCTCGGGTAGACCGTCACAGGATTTCTCGCCACGTCGTCTCTTCTCTTCGCCAAAGTTTGCATGTGAAAAGAATATGATATTTCACCCATACAGGGTATTTAGTTTCAACTCGAGATAGACGTGAGAGGTGCCAAATTAAATCAATTTAAAAAAAATAAAACAACAAAATAAAATAAAAAAAAAAGGTAAAATAAAAGTTTAAAAGCGTCATTTCGTTACGAATTGATCCAAATATCTTGGGCGTCTTCTCACACGCGCCGGTCGCGTTGCCGTCGCGTGGTCGGGTGTTTTGTTTTCCGAAGCATCTTCAATGGGGGTGGCGTCGTCCTCTTCGGGGAGGGCTTTGACTTCTGACGAGGAATTAGGCTCTTCCAGTCGAAAGGGCTCTTCTTCGGCGGTCGGTCTTTCCTTATCGTCGTCAGCGTCGCTCACGAGTTGATAGTATCTGCGGCGCAATTCGTCTAGTTCAATTTTCTTATCTTCGTCTTCGGAAGTTGCTCCTGAGTCATTCGCTTCATCTTCGTCATATGCCTGAAATGGCTTTAGTAAGGATACGTGTGCATTGGTTACATAATAATACCCCTGTCTGTTTCTCAGGGCGGCTACTTTATACGCATCGCCCGGAAACTTGGCTAGAATTACTAGCGGACCCCTATACTTATTCTGCAACTTTGTGGGTTCTCCGGTCGCGACGGGGGGGGCGGGCAAATACACGAGTTGCCCGACTTCGAATTTCACTTCGGGGCGGTTCTGATGGGTTGCTCTCCATTTCTCGTGTTCCCTTCTAATTTTTTCTCTTACCAGTGTCTGTAGTTCCGTTGGATGGGTGTAGTCGGTATTTTCCAGTAGTTCAGTCAACGGCCTCCAATCCGCATCTCGGCGCCTGGAAACAAATCCGTATAACATTTCGAAGGGTGACTTACCAGTGGTCGCATTAGGGGCGTCGTTGAGGCAATGTTCGATATTTCTAAGATTTTTGTCCCATCTTCCTTCGCTCATATTTGCCTGGATTACTGGAATAATGGTTCTATTCACCCTCTCCACTTGCCCGTTGGCTCGTGGATGTCTGACGCTCACGTGGTGTAGGTTTATCCCTTTTTTGTCGCAGTACTCCGCAAATTCTTTCGACGTGAACGCTGTTCCTCTGTCACAAATGATTCTCCGCGGGACTCCGAAGTCGTCTATGAATCGGTCGAGGGCGGCGATGACGTATTTAGTCCGCGTCGATTTTGCTGGGTATAACCTGGAAAATTTGGTTAGGTTGTCGACAATAATGAGAAGGTGACAATTTCCACTAGGGCTTTTTTCAAACGGCCCCAGATGGTCAATGTTTATCGTTTCAAAAGGACGTCGTCCTGGCTCTGTAGGGTGGATTCGACCAGCTCTTCGTCCTCCTGGTAATTTAGTTAGAAGGCAAGTTAAACACATATGGATATGTTGTTTCACATATCTCTTCATTTTTGGGAAATAATAGTTCTCGCGCATCATGGATAAAGTACGATCCAAGGCGAAATGACCAGCTTGGTCGTGAAATCTAACCACCAACGATTTCCTGAAACAGTTTGGAATTACGAATTGAAATTTTTCACCTTCTTTCCTGCACAACAATCCATTTTTAAGCTGGTAGGATAATGATACGTCTTTTTCCCCTTGAGTGCGTTGATCCAGCGGTTTCTCTAAAATGTCGATAATAATAAAAAAAAAATGTCTAAATGTCTAATGTCTTCTCTAAATGTCGTAAAGCGGCGTCGCTACGCTGTATTCCAGCGATGAAGTCATTTTCCGGGGTTTCTTCTTCTACGGCACTTTCGGTCCAGTATACTTCAACTCGTCGTTCTAAAATCTCGTCGAGTGTATTTGTCGCATCCTCCACAGGCGCGCGGCTTAATGCGTCTACGTGAGCCATTCGCGCCCCAGGACGGTGTCGGATCTCAAGGTCGAATTCCGCCATCAGCTCACTCCATCTAGCTATCTGCGGATTTAAAGTTTTATTAGCCGACAAATATACTAACCCCTGGCAATCCGTGACAACAGTAAATCGAATGCCCAAAATCACAGGTCGAAGGCGGTCGAGCGCCCAAACGATCGCCATCAGTTCGAGTTTGGAAGAGTGATAATGCTTCTCGGCGTCTGTGAGTTTTTTACTCAAATATTGCACTGGTCGCTGTACCCCGTTTTCGTCTTTCTGTAACAAAATTGCAGCTAATCCATCAATGCTAGCGTCAGCGTGCAGCTCTGTTTCATCTGACGGATTGAAAACTTTCAGTACAGGTTCTGAAACGAGACAAATTTTAAGTTTTTCAAATGATTCTTCTTGCTTGTCGCCCCAGTTAAACGGCACGTCCTTTCTCGTTAAATCCGTCAGCGGTTTTCCTATCTCAGCGTACTTTGGGATAAAACGGCGAAAGTATCCTGTAAGTCCCATGAAACGGCGAATTTCGTGCGCATTTTTTGGACGTGGAAAGTCTCGTACTGCGAGAATCTTCCTCTCTCCTGGTCGGATCCCGTCCTTTGAAAGTACATAACCGAGATATTCTACTTGTTTCAGACCAAATTGACATTTTGTTATCTTCAGTGTCAAATTATACTCCCTGAGTTTTTGAAAAACTAGTTTCAATTTGTGAAGCATGTCATCGAAATTTTTACCCGAAATGAGGATGTCATCAAAGAAAAATTGGATGGCGTTGCCCCTGAGTGGCCCAAGCACGATGGACATCAGGCGAGTGAAGTAATATGGGGCATTCTTGAGTCCAAACGGGACCCTGGTAAATTCCCCCGAATCATCTGGTGTGATAAATGCTGTCTTGAGTCGGGCTTCCTTCGACAAAGGCACCTGGAAATAACCATTAGCAAGATCCAGAGTACAGAATATCTCTCCACCAGCTAGGGAATATAATTGATCCTCAATATGAGGCAAGGGGTAGGTTTGTTTAAAGCCGCGTCCACACTTGTAACAAACTGCCGCTCCGCTCCTCCGAACCGAACAAATGGCGTGTTCGGGGCGGCGAAACTTCAAAGGAAATGTGTACGGTGGAGCGGAGCGGGCCCGCTCCATCAGTTGTCGGTTTTTCACTGCCGCATCAAAGGAATGTTCGATATTGGGATGATACAAGTGTGGACGGTGTGGTGTGGCTTGCCGTTCCGCTCAGCCGTTCATCACCCATTCTACCTACTTCGTATAGTGCATTGCAAACTGACTGAGCCCACGTTTTCTCGCATTTGTTTTTACGTGAAACGTCTTTATTTTTACTAGTCGTATGCTTTTGTGTCAGTGCGGATTTCATTAGAAGTTAAAAATCATTCGAATAGTCAATCAAGTATCGAGTGGGATAAGAAAGAATTAGTGGGGCCCGAGCTCATGGTGCAATTGAAATGTTTAAGTAAAAAGTTTAATTAACAATTAAAATTCAGAAATCCCGTCCGATTAACCACTGGAAAGAAACGGAACAAACTGGGTTGAACGACAAAAGAGACTGACCAAGAAGAGCGCTCCTCATCATTTCACTGCTCCTCCCGAGGAACGGAACGGGGAGCAGAGCGATGTTCGGTTCGGCAGAATGTTCACCCAATTTGTTCGAGCTTGCCGCTCCGCTCCTCCGCTCTGCTCCGGGAGCGGAGCGGCAGTTTGTTACAAGTGTGGACGCGGCTTAACAGTTTGATTATTTAAATGCCTATAGTCACAAACCATACGAGGTTCTCCCGTCTTTTTCCTGACAATAAGTACAGGGCTGGCATAAGGTGAGGTGGTCGGTGCCACGATGCCACTCTCTCGGAGTTCTTTCACGATGTCGCGTAGCTCTTCTCTTTCTTTGGGCGTCGTTCGGTAGGGTTTCCTGCAAACAGGTACACTGCCCGGTTTTTCTATTATGTCCATCTCGATGGCCGTCGAACACCCCAAATCGGACAGAGAACTCGAAAATCGGTCCTGGAACTCATCGAGTAAATTCGTTAATTTTACTTGATCCTGCGTGGAAACTTCATGATCGATGACAGCTGTAGGAAAAATCCGATCATCGGTTTTTTCGATGATTTTTGCGACGAAACTAGAGGATAAATCGGGGTTTTCGCTCTCGTCCGAAAAATACTCTTCCATCTCATGAAAAGGAGCGTTCTCCGTCTTGATGAACACTGAGAGGTGCCATCGAGGCGCACTAGCGCGGTACCCGGAGCGTCGATCCACGTTCGTCCGACGACGATAGGCTGAGGAAGTGAATCATCCGTTAATATAAGTATTTTTACCGGATTACTTACGCCGTCGATGTCTATGGTGACTTCAGCACTCCCGAGACTTTCGGTGGCGGGTTCTTTCGAGCTGCCGATGCCGTAGATTGGCACGATGTTTGGGTCTCGCCGGAGGTTGAGTTGCTTGGCGGTGCTCTCCCTGATCAAACACTGACTGCTGCCTGTATCTATCAAGGCAGGAAATTTTAAGTTATCAACAAAAATGTCTTTAACGCACGAATTTTCGTCCGAGCATTTTATTAAATAAGTCTTCGGCGGTTGACGGTAACTGTCTGTTTTCTTCGGACAGTCCTTTGCTATATGTCCCAATTGGTGACAACTAAAGCAAGTGTTCTGTCCATCAGGACACGATGTCGTTTTTATGACCCTTTTTCCCGCATCGGAAACACCGAACAGGGGTGGCAGGGGATACACTAACCGGCAAAGGAATGCATTGACTGGAGGAAGGGGAAGGGGTTGAATCTTTTCCCGGCATAACAGGACGAGCTCGAGGGAATTGGGATTTTTCTCTCGCCACGATACGAGTACGTCGCGCTTCATCTATTCGTTCGAACTCCCGAATGTTCGAAACCAAGTCATCTTCGTCCTTTTGCTCCCGAGATAGCAGATGGTATGCCATGTCCCTCTGCCAAAGCCCTTCGATCACGGCTTCCCGAATGTCAGAGAACGGAAGGTTTAATTCTCTGCACAGCCTTACTTTCTCGTGAAAATATTCGAGAGAAGACTCTCCCTTACGTTGAACGCGCGTTGAAGTTCGGCTTTGCTTCTCACACCGACAAAAGTTTTCCGAAATTGTCGTGTAAAATCGTCCCAATCGGTGAAGTCGCGGCTGGCGTACCAGTTTTTCGCAGCACTGGCGAGCAGCCTCCAATTGTAAGTTGGTTGGCCAGTGATTAAGGGTCGAAAGGTTAATAATGCTCTGAAGCCAACCTTCGGCTACGTGGCTTGGTTCGTGACCCGTAAAATAGTCTATGGACCGCGTGAGGTCGGGCACAAAACGCGTTTCAACAACTGTTTCACGACTGTTCAAGTTCATAATAGCGTTATTTTGCTGCACGAGCAAAGAAATCAATTTGTTTAAGTCTAATGGGACTCCCTCGTCACCCCCCGCACCAACATTAGGGTTCACCATTTTCACTGTTTAAAATGGACAATGTACACTATTAAAGTTAAACCTCAAAAACCATGTTTTTCCAGTCGAAATTAAAAATAAAAGTTCGTCACTCACTTCAAGGCGTAGAATTCAATCCCTTGAATTTCTTCGAGTCCAATTTATCTCCACTTCTGAATAATGTTAAATTCTCACTTCCACTACTAAATTTTTTAAAAACAAAATGAAAAAAAAAAAAAAACAAAGTTTCGTCTCAACTTCTCAATTTTTTTTTTATTTAACTTCTCTTCTACACGACTCTTGATATTCTCTGTCTGCGCTTCTCAAAAACTCAAAAACATCTGATTCCTTTTTATAACAGCTTCATATTCCTCTTTTTTCATTATTATTAAGTGGAGTGACTTCTCGTGTCGTATAGCGTATTTTTTAACATGAAAGAGGTTTGTTTTCGGCAACTTTGTAGTCAATTCGCATGGAAATTGAACGAGAAATCTTAACAAAATAGTTACAAAATTCCAGGACCAATTGTTTCGAGTTTAATACCGAAAATATTATTCCGCTACGGGAAGAGCAGGCCTGGAAAATGATTTACCTTCAAAACAAATGTCATACTCGCGTTTTTCATGCCAAGAAACAACTAGATTTAGATTACTATGTAAATCTGTGGCGAATAATTTTTAACGCAGTCACGCCAAATCTATCACCTCCCACAATTTTCTCTTAACCTCAGTTTTTTTTTGGGTACAAATATTTGCAATTAAGATACAAAGGGGCTCTAGAGGCCTTTTTTTTTTGCAATTTCGACCGTCATTTTTGGCTACTGGTCCTTTTGCGCTAAAAACGACGATTTTGGCCACAAAAATTTCAACCGCGAATAATGAGATTCATTTCTCACGTTTAACGTGAATCAGCGCTATTACTCAATTTTAGCCGTGAATGGGTGTTTTTACTCAGTCTTAGCCGCAAAATGACTTTTTCTGGATTTCATCCGCTAACATTTTTTCTCAAGACGTGCCCCCCCCCCCGCGGCCAACTGTGGACCCGTGTCTAGCTGGCTGCCCACCCCTTGATCACGGGCTGGCTACGCCCCTGGTTACAGGTATTCAGATCCCTACAAAATAATTAAAATAAACTCACCAGTATCCTACACAGTTCAAAATCCAAACGATCCCCTTGATGTCAAATCTGCCCACGTATCTCAACTCAAGTTGTACCAAGTTACCCCTTCGGATAATACGACTATCCAGAACCAGATAGTCTCGTCCGTAGCCGCCCAGCGTGCAACGGCTAGGCGACGCCTCAAAGGCAAAAAAATTCCAATGCTCGTACGTTGGCGGCGCCCACACCCGGTGCGTGCGTACCATCAAAAGAACAAGCATATGAATCCAAGCCCAGATACTGCTCTCTACTTAACTTGCAGAACGACCGTAAACTCACCTAACTCTTGCCTTAGTGAGCCAATCGTACGCTCCTTGTCCCCAACATCAAGACGAAGCCGTCTATCAACCGTTACACCTCCGAAACTTCGAAATTGCAACGGCGACGTCCCCGCCAATATTTCATCCCGTCATGCCATCATCTGTCTTTGCACACCAACGCTCGTCATTGCTACGACTCACCGCACCACATTTCTCGAACTCGATGTACATAAATATGTCACTCCCCCTAGTCATTTCAGTACTGCATTCATAAAAGAAATCGGTAATATGCTGCTAAAATTGAGGAAAACGCCAAAACTGGTGGATAATTAAGAAACATCGCTCACGGGATAAAAACGATACTTTGCTGCTGAAGTTGAGAAAATGCGCAAATTCATGGCTATGGGAGGGGGTGGGGCAAAACCGCTAATCTAGGGCTGAAATTGAGAAGAACGGTACACTCAGCCAAAAAAGCGCTAATTTGCGGGTAGAGTCGAAAAATCGCCCCTAACTGAGAGATTGAGGCTACGATGAGGCCAGTGAGATTTCAATCTGATCCTTCCCCCCCCCCCAGGATAAATTTCCATCGTTAAGTTGTAACCGTGATCACGGTTCTTAAATAAATCTAACGATAAGAGGGACACTGTTTCCCAGTTGAGTTCTCGCCTTGAGCCTACAACATTTCCAGTTGGGCGGACGTTAATTTCGCCATACTTTTCCCGGCTCTGGAAAAAGGCTTTCTGTCCCCTGAGTCATTAGGAGACAGCGGCAGCTATTTGTGCCGATACACAATAAAGTTGTCCCGTTTCCGGCCCTATTAGGTGAGTTATAGTACAGAATTACCCTGTAGTTAATAATACCCTGTAGTTAAAAATGGCAAGTCTGCCCCAAAACGTCATTTTGGAGCTAACCGACTGCTTAGTCTCACCTCTTGGCTAGTTCAGCCTGGCCTTTGGCTTAGGATTTACGAGATTAAAGACTCCTTTCGAAAGTGGGAACTCTTCCTACACCTTCTTGTGAGAGGATTGGACGCCTGCTGCCCCTGGATAGTGTCTGATGACCGACGAAGGATGAAGGATTCTTGGTTCACATCTGAGTTGGAAACGAAACGCGATATCTATTTGGATCTGCTTCGGAGTTATAGGTGTACCTCCGATCCTCAGCACCGCTTGAATTTTCGTAGTGCTTTCGTCGCTGCTAGGAAAGAGTATCGCACAGCTTTGTCCGCCGCTAGACGGGCGCATAACGACGAACGAATTACGTCGTCCGTGAACAGGTCTCGTGAATCGTGGAGAATTGTTCATAGGGAACTGAATAGCAAGCCCTTGAAGAAACCCATGCCAGGTTCGAATCTAACGGCCTCGGATTTCAACGTACATTTCCGTGACAGTGCCTCGAGGATGGTTGACTCTTTGCCTCCCCCTGAGACTTCCTTTATGGTTTATCTGGATCAAGTTTCGGCGCGCCCTCCTTCTCTTGCCTTGGAACTTACCACTGTCGAGGAGGTATACGCTTCTATAGGTCGCATGAAGTCGTCGGCTTCGCAGGATTTCTTGGGCATGTCATCCTGCTGTCTCAAAGCTATTGCGTCGACTGTGTGTGAGCCTCTTGCCCACTTGATCAATACATGCTTTGTGGCTGGGGTGTTCCCTAATTCTCTCAAAGTCTCCAAGGTAATACCTTTGCCCAAATCGTCTGCGACATCCTTCGATGGCTACAGACCCATCTCAATAATTCCTGTATTGGCCAAAGTCATCGAAGACATTATCCTTTCGAGGATAGTCTTCTTCCTCGAGCAGCACAAGGTTATCTCGGACCATCAGTTTGGCTTTCGCAAGGGACGCTCCACTACTGCTGGGGCCATAAAGCTTGTTGATGACTGTCTCGAGCATCTCGAGTCCAGGCAACGGGTGTCCGTTCGCCTGTTTGACCTATCTAAAGCGTTCGATTCGGTGAATGTGGAAATTCTCCTGGCTAAACTGCAGCATTATGGGTTTTGTCCTCTCTTTGTCGGGTTTCTTGAGTCTTACCTTAACGGCTGGAGTCAGTATTGCGAATTTGGCAGTGAGGTATCTGATCTTCTGGTGTGCAGAAATCTCGGGGTCAGACAGGGATCCCGGTTGGGTCCGGTGTTGTTTTTGTTATTCATTAATGATTTGCCTCGCGCTTTAACTAAAGGCAACGTCAACACTATCCTGTTTGCTGATGATGTTACCGTGATGTGCCGGGATGGTGACGATGAGGGATGCAGACGTTTGCTTAAACAATGCTCTTCCGAAATCGGTGACTGGTGCGTGGCCAATCGTCTGCATCTAAACGCAGCTAAAACTCAGGACCTGACACTCAATCTGACCTCCTCGTCGACCAGTGCTTCCGAAGTAAAATTCCTCGGGTTTTACATGGATAATCGACTCTCCTGGACCAGCCACATCACGCACCTGTGTAAGGTCCTATCGCGCAGTCTCTTCGCGATGCGGCGCCTTGTGGGCCTCGTCTCGGCTCCTGTTCTGCGGATGGTGTACTACTCCTTTTTTGCGAGTCATCTGTCATGCGGCATTCTCCTGTGGGGAAATTCGACCAGCGTGACGCGCGTCTTCAAATTACAGAAAGCGGCGATACGAATAATGTGTGGTGTTCACTCCCGCACTTCTTGCAGGCCGCTTTTTTCAGAGCTTGCGATACTCACTCTTCCGGCGCTTTATGTCCTTGAAATGGTATCGTACGTGAAGCTTCATGCGGAATTTTTAGCGCCTGAGCACGCCTATTCAACGCGAAACAGAGAGCGTCTAGTGGCTCGCAGGTGTCGCCTCGCGGTGACTCAGCGAACATGCATCTCGTCGGTGGGGGTCAGGCTGTACAACGCGTTGCCGGGCCGCCTAAAAAATCTCAAAGGCGGGGATTTCAAGAGAGGTGTTCGGGAGCTGTTGCTTCGTCGATGCATATACAGCGTCGAAGAATTCTTCTCCAGCTGTGATTAGCACCTGTGATTTTGTTGTCACTTTGTAAACATTTGTTTTTTTTTTTCAATTTGTAATAACTTTGACGTGGCCTTACATTTTAATTTTGTGTTGGCATTTAATAAAAATGAATGAATGAATGAATGAATGAATGAAGAATGAGTACAATTTCTTTTTCCGGTGGGACAACACTATCTCTCGTAGGGCATCGTCTACGTTGGGAAAATATTGCCGACCTCAACGTCGACCCCAGCATTTGGCCGTAGCGTACGGTCCCGACTTCTCAAACGCCATCGAACCTTAACGCACTCCGGAGAGAGCAGATGCGGAGATACCGCCGCGACGGATCGTCGCCTTCCCCTTTGGCCCTACGCTGACTTCTGAAGGAAAGAGAGAAACCGGCAGATAAGCGATTTCGAAGTTCTTCTTTTATTTACCATTTCTTCCCCTCCCCCTTTTCTTGCTTTCCTTGAGTAATTGAATTAATTTCGACTTGTGCAAAGTCCCTGTCGCAGTTCTCCCCCCCCCCCCTTTTACTGAGAGATCCACTATTGTGATTGTTTGGTTGGTTGAAGGTCACCGAGATGAATTCCAACGCCACAACAGACGATGTGGGCAATGAACAAGTTTCGGAGTCCAACAGTCAGCGAAATAACGAGTCCGGGCGTAAAATAGTAACAAAACTGCTAAGATACAGGGCCAACCAGTCACAGAATTGTCAGTTTCGAGACTAAATAGCCGTACAAACTAGCAAAGTGTGCCACAATTCACTGCTAAAATTAAGAAAAATGGTAATTTACGGCTAAAAAAACGCCGCCAAAACGCCGATTTGCAGGTAAAATTGAGAAAAAGTGCCAATTCGCAGCTTTGAGTGGACAAAATTGACTATTCACAGCTAAAATCGAATTGATATACGCTAATCCTCGGCTGAAAATGAGAAAAAACGTTAATTTGAGTCCAAAGTAGGACAAAAAAACACTAATTGACTGCTGGAACTAAGACAAATGCTAATGTTGGGCTAATTTGCTAAAATGCTGATTTGCAGTAAAGTTGGGAAACACGCTAATTCGCCGCTAAAATTGAGAAAAAATGCTAATTTACGGCTAAACTTAAGAAAAAAGGCTAATTCGTGGTTAAAATAGAAAAAGTCGCTGATTCGCGGGTGAAAATGAGGGAAAAGTTCCAATTTGTGGCCAAATTTTCAGAAAAAATAATTTGTGGCTAAAATTGATAAGAAGCTACAAAAGTGAAAGCGGTTCTAGGTGTCCTTGTTATAGACAAGTCCGTCGATTTAGAAGTTCAGAAAAAACGCTAATATTCACGGTTAAAATTGATTATAAGCTTTGATTTATTGAAATTAAGACAAAATGCTGATTAACGTCTTACTCTGAGATTGAAAAACGCTGATTCTCTGCAGGGGCGTAGACAGCCCTCAATACAGAGGTGGGCAGGCGATATTGGATGTTATAGGGACCCCAGCAAAAGTATAGTTCATTAAATCGGCGCATTAAATCGTCCAATTCTCCCCCGGAAACTGAGTTTTTAAAAAAAAGTACCAAACTCAGATTATCACACCTTTTTGTAAAAGATTGAAGAAATGAACACATTTCCAGCGAAAAGTGCTTGTTTGGGTGTTCTCTGCAATAGGTCTTTGCGAAGAAATGAAGGTAAAATTGTGTGGAGGACCACACGATACTTCCATGTTCCCGTTTTTCGAGTACATCAATGAATGCATCAAAATCCTTCGGATAAAAGAACTAGAAATCTTATCAAAATAGTTACAAAATTCCAGGAACAATTGTTTCGAAGTTAATACCGAAAATATTATTCCGCTACGGGGAGAACATGCCTGGGAAATGATTTTCCTTCAAAACAAAGGTCATATTCGCGTTTGTCATGCTAAGAAACAACTAGATTTAGAATACTATGTAAATCTGTGGCAAATAATTTTTGACGTAGTCACGCCAAATCGATCTCCTCCCACAATTTTCTCTTAATCTCAGTTTTTTTTGGGTACAAATATTTGCAATTATGATACAAAGGGGCTCTAGAAGCCCTTGTTTGCAATTTCGACCGTCATTTTTTGCTACTGGACCTTTTGCGCTAAAAACGACGATTTTGGCCAAAAAACAAATTGCATTTTTTCGGCAATATTGTGGTAAATTCGCAAGGAAATTTCACGAGGAATCCGAAAAAAATATCAAAAAAATTCTGGAATGACTTGTTCGGAAGTTATATCCAAAAACGACATTTCGGTACGGGGAGAACATGTCCGATAAATGATTTTTTCTCAAAACAAAGGTCAGATTTGTGCTTCTCATATTAAGAAATAGCCAGGTTTTCATTTTCATGCAATTTATCGAAAAAAAAGCGACAGACCGACCGACCGCCAGACCGACAGCATGCCAAAAATTACTTTTTTCAACTTGTTTGAGGTTGTACATCACATTCTCTTAATCTCAGTTTTTTTTTGGTACAAATATTTGCAATTAAGATACAAAGGGGCTCTAGAGGCCTTTTTTGCAATTTCGACCGTCATTTTTGGCTACTGGTCCTTTTGCGCTAAAAACGACGATTTTGGCCACAAAAAAGTTGCATATTTTCGGCAATATTGTGGTCAATTAGCAAGGAAATTTCACGAGGAATCCGAAAAAAACATCAAAAAAATTCTGGAGTCACTTGTTCTGAAGTTAAAAAAAAATGCCAAAAATGACAGACCGACAGACCGACGGCATGCAAAAAACCACTTTTTTCAACTTTTTTGAGGTTGTACATTATGAATGTGATGTCAGCTCGGATTCGATTTTTTTCACGAACAGCCACACTTCCATTCCCGTAGGGAACATGGAAGTAAAAATAGTACAATATGTACAAAATTAGCATAGATTTTCACCAAAACCTTGAATTTTACTCATGTTTCCATTACAATCGTAATAAAAAAAAAAAGTTTAAAACGAGTTTCTTCTTTGCAGCTCCCACTGTCTAACATCAAACCGTGGAATGTTTCAATTTTTTACAATGCTCATCACTTTGGCGGAACTTAGCGCAGCACCGGGCGTACGGCACACGGTAAACAGGAAAAATTATTTGGTGCATTTGCAAGGTAACATTTTGTGCAATGACAATGAGGAAGTTGTAGACCGAGAGCTGGCGACAGTCCCATTCAACCGGAAATACAGTTTTGAAAGGAGTGCAGCAAAACGATAGTTTATGAGCCCCTATTTAAGAGCCTAGGAGTCTGCCATGCTTAGGGTGACCAGATGAAAAAGTGGTTTCCGAGGACGCCTGGTTCGAAAAGTAGGACAATAGTAGGACGCTTTCGACGTAGAGTAGGACTTCTAACGACTAATCGTTGATCAGTTTGGTGTTAAAGGAGAGGTCCGAGGTGGCGTTTCAGGTTGGAAATAAATTTTTGAGAAGAACGCAAACTACGGCGAGGAAATCAGCAAAATTGGTGTACGAAATAACAAAACATAGTGGAATTTGGTTTTTAAGGTGCCAAATTTGAAACGTTCGTTCATGGAAGAGTGAAAATTTCCAGCCAAAATTAGAATTTTTTTTTTCACTCGGTTTTTGCGAAATTGGTTTTTTTATTAACCAAACCTGCAAAACTGATTATGTAAAGAGCGAAAGTCCAGAAATTTAGTTTGTGAAGGAGTAAATTCCAAGAAATTTGGGTTTTGAATAAGCAAACCCAGAAATTGGGATTTGAACGACATGAATCCACCAAATTTAATTTTGATTGAGCGAAAATTCGCGAAATTGAAGTTTGGAAGAGTAAAAATTACGAAATTTTGTTCTTGAAAGTGCCAAACGCATGACTAGTTTTAAATCAGACTGTAGTCTTATTTTTCGGTTCGTCGGCCAATATCCTCATGTGTTGTGGGCTGAATTTTAGAGTTTTGAGTGAACTAGAGGCATGACGGTGTGTGGAACAGATTCAGTGGGCGAAATCACTGTATTGTTCTCTGAGTGGACATTGTGCTACGATCTCTCCGCCCCTGGCGCTCGACCTGACCCGGTGGAGTTAGGGAAAAGACCCGGCTCAGCTCGGCCAAGGCAAAATGGGGACTGGCTCTGGCTAGGAGCTGCAGCTTTGTTTGAAGATGAAAACTTGAAAGATGTTTTGAATTAGGAATCCAGGGGTTACATATCAAGTAGAGACCGAAAAAGTAGGACAAAAAAGAGGACAATTTCGATCTCTCCCCGGACACAAGAAAAATGAGCTCGGACGTCCCCGGACGCTCAAGAAAGTAAGACAAGTCCGGGGAAAGAAGGACTAAAGAAGGGCTAAACAAACGTAAACAAACGATATTCTGTCCGAATATGTAACGAAACAATCGATTGGGGTCATTTGTGCCGTTGCGTGAAGTTCACAACGAAAATTTGGGCTAAACAAACGTAAACAAACGGTAAAAAAACGAATGGCGCCATTTTCGTCACGTTTAGTGATATGTGTGCCGCCAGGTTCACGTGCATCTTTTGATGTCGACTTACCAAAACATATATAGTCATTTCCGCCATTTTGGCGGAACATTCCGGACGCAAAATGCGAGTTTGTAGCCATTTCTGACGCACGGATCGTCAGTTTTTTTCATTTTGGGGTGCGAATATGTGGTCGGTTTAGTTATATTATTCAAAGCTTAAAATTGCCAGTTTGCCATTTTCAGGACGTAAATAAGTTAAATTGGTTATTTTTTAAGGGACGAATCATCATTTTAGCTGTTTCTCAAGGCTCGTAAGATGGAGCACGAAATGATTGTTGTTCGGCCAAGCTTGAATCGTCAGTTTAGCCATTTTTAGGGTGCATACAGTGGTTTTTGCCACTTTCATGGCGTGATTTGAATAGCCACAGGGTGAAAATTGTTGGTACGTCAATTTTTAGGGTCTTATAGGGTCAGTGTGACTAATGTCAGGGGACGGTATAATCGACCAGTTTAGTCAAGTTTAAGGTGCGAACGGTTATAGTTAAGCCACTTATAATTCAGGCTGCGAATCGCCAGTTTTATCATTTTTCGTTAGCAAATAGGCAGTTTTGCCCTATTTTAGGGCCTCAATAGCCCGTCATCAGCGTCAAGCCCATTTCTAGGAGACGAAAAATTTCCCCTTTTTTTCTCGTTCACTCGAAGTTTTTTCCTTATAAAGGAAACTTTTTATTTTATTTTTTATAGTACTATGCAGTTAATTTTGTCTTTTTCGAAGACCCCCTAAGAATTTTACACCCTCCCCCCTCCCCCATACCCAGTACTGCTGTGAATGCCGCAGCCCACTGTGTGAAAGCGCCTGAATCCAAAACGACAGGGGTGAAAAAGGGCCGTGAGGGGGACCCTCTACAGACTCCAGTCCAGTCACTAAGCACTGGCAGTGCTCTTCAAGCCTTTGCTGAGCGATGGACGCTAGGATTACGCTTGTTCTTCTTTTCACCGTGTCACTTACGTGAGTTTCGTGCTGGAATTAAATTGTTTTTTTGATAAAATTAGGTTTTTTATTAAAAAAAAAAAATTGGTCCTCTCGGGATGTCAATAATTGTGTACCACGAAAAAATGACGGTTCAGTTGATGGGTGGGAGATTTAAACGAGCCAAAATCTTCGAAGGAAGGATGGAGGGAGGGGATTTTAACATAGTTTAACGGAACGCTTCTGAGGTTTATGAAGTTTCCCAAGCCTCGACTCCCCCCCCCCTATCTTTATTCTTGCGGTATTTAATCTTTTATTTATTAAATAATATCGCGTGGGAAAATACCTACCTCGCCTGGTCTGTGGAGGAATGACCGAATTTAATTTATTTCAATCGCCAAAGTAATAAATTTTCACGGTCAAAATTCGATGAAATATGGCGGCTTCACCCTTATGATATGAATTCATAGCTTGAAAAAGAGTCTGCGAAGGATAAAAAAAAAAAAAAAACGAGTTCCCCCTTTCCATCCCCATCATCAACCTGAACACGTTCATCAATCATTATCGTTTTCAAGAATTGGACATTTCTATTTCCTTTTAGCACCCGACTGCGCGATAAATAACATCGTGGTGTCCCTGCTGACCTTACGGTGTGAACTGTTTGTTTTGAAAGTAACGAGTTCAGTGGTGCATGGAAAAATTGTTGGCTGTCAAAAACTATTTCTGTTGAATGCGAGGCCTATGTATTACCTCTGTAGGGTAACCCATTTAGTTGGGACTGTTTTGGTCCACTAGGAATTGTTTAGAGATAATTTCGCCCTCCCCCTCCCACCACAAGTGAAACTATAATTCGCCTCGTTTCGGTTAATGAACATTTTAGGGGCAGTCAGTGCAATATACTGGGATCCGAAAGAGGTTTTTATTTCTCGTTGTCAATGTGAATATGCCAGTAGAACACACCAAATATTCAAAGTTGTAGCGTTATCGCAACCACAGAAACCAAAGTTTAAACTGTCACACTGTTTAGACGTACATCAACAGTAATTGACCTCTATTCCCTCGTTGTATTAATTTAACGGGCTTAATTACGCGATGAATTATTATATTCGCTGCGTGTACATGGCCACTGAATATATATCACAGCGTCCAATTCCCTCTGAGCTTCTTTTTCACTTACCCCCGCCACCCCCCCACCATCAATCCTCCATACACCTATATTTTATTTATAGAAATAACGGCGAGGAGCCGAAAAAAAAAAGGAAGAAACTCAATTGTTCGTCGAGCTTATTGGGGAGACTGTTTCGGAGTTTGTTGACACCCCCTGGGATAGGCGCAGAATAAATGATATGGGGTGGAAGACAAAATCAAACATTTTTTTTTTTTCCAATCTTTTCGAGCGAGTACTACATCCCCTAATATTTGGGGCAAACAATAAAAAAAAAACAAAAGTGGGCGTTATTGAATGAACAATCGCCCGAGTTGAATACGAACAATCTTTCTATGACTCGCCGATTGAATCCAATAAATCATTCCGGGGGCCCTGGCTAATTGATCCAACTGCGCCCGCAACGTGAAAGCTTTTCGGATTAATTTACGAGGGCGTTTCTTTTCGGATATGAAATACGCGGGGGAATTTTTAATTCAATTTTTCGTGTAATTGGTTTCATTCTACTCGGGCACGTCATTTCAAAGAACTGAAATTATTAGTTAATTAGTTGATTTACTAGTCGAGAAAATTGAGAAACTCAACGTTAAGCTCGAAGAAAAATAAAAAATGATGGTAAAAACATGAAATTTCCATTACTCTGTGGTACGATGCGAAATAAGGGAATCCCTCCCCCATCTACACCTCATCAAGCATGAAAAAAATATTTCGAGCACCACCCCAGAAAATTCCTCTTTGATCCAGTGGCTATCCCTCTTTGTTGTGGTTACCTCTCTCAATTCAGTTTTCCACCATGCTAGTGGTGCTTTCACCACACAAGCCCAAACCTTACAAATAAATCATTAGTCAGTTCCTGTTTTGTTTTTGCGGTTCTCGTCGGACTTTGACTAGTTTGGTCCTCCCTGACTTGATTGACCTGTTCAGGTAGAGATCCGGGGGGGCTTTAAAATGTACAGGAAATGTAGCCCCAGGACTTTACTTTCCACAAAAAAAAAAAAACATTAAAAAACACTTTAAAGATGTCAAGCCTTTGGGCATACGCAGAGATATTGTCAGAGACAGTTCAGATGTGTTAAATACGCCGGCTCACACGACACTAAGGAATGCACCAAGAAGTTGGAGGAGGTCGCAAAGTGCGTGAATTGCGGGAAAAGTGGTCACACTGCGAACTACAGAGGCTGCTCGGTAGCGGTTGAAGTCGAGGAAGCCAGGAAGAGTGTTAAAAAAAAGTAAGGGGAAAAATCCACCATCTACAGAAAGACAACAAATAGCACGGGATCAAAGAAAAGTAGAGCAACCTAAGGAATCGTGTAGACGCGCCAGGGAGGTTTCGCTGGAGGGGAGGTTTTTGGGGTGTGTGAAGCCCATAGAGATAAATATACCTGGAGGGTGAATTGGTCAACGCGCATGTGGATCAACATGCGAGTCAGCTGACAGGTCCCTGGGGGCCTATTCTCTAACAACAAGCAATATTTTTTTCGCCAGCCATGTGTTTATTTCATTCATTTGTTTGAAGAAAATCAATGAAATAAACATATGACTTCGAAAAAGCTATTGCTTCGGAGTAAGAGAATAAGCCCCCTGGTTGAATTTCAGCGCCAAAATTGTGGAAGGGGAATGCTTGTGAAACAACCCATGGCCAATGAACTGAAGGATAACAGATAATAAATAAT
Organism: Corythucha ciliata; assembly: GCA_038030265.1. NCBI lineage: Eukaryota > Metazoa > Arthropoda > Insecta > Hemiptera > Tingidae > Corythucha > Corythucha ciliata. The sequence goes on from CM075938.1 coordinate 60,064,581, forward strand.
TTTTCAAGAGAATTTCTGGTGAAGAAGGCTGCTCATTTGTTCGTGAAAAAAGATAAAGTGTGCTAATATAGTAAAATGGGCAAATACTGCTGCATTTGTTGTTTTAAAACGATTGTTTTAAAATACAGCAAGCGCCGGGAGGGAATGTTATTGCCACCCCAACTTCCCGCTCAGATTCAACTTGGGACCTGTCAGCTGACCGGTTCCTCCCTCTTACCCCTCCACTCCATCTCATGTTGATCCACTCTTTCACCATAGAGATAAATATACCTGGAGGGTGAATTGGGTGCGCAAAGGAGGTGAAAGAGTGGATCAACATGAGATGGAGTGGAGGGGCAAGAGGGAGGAACCGGTCAGCTGACAGGTCCCAAGTTGAATCTGAGCGGGAAGTTGGGGTGGCAATAACATTCCCTCCCGGCGCTTGCTGTATTTTAAAACAATTGTTTTAGAACAACAAATGCAGCAGTATTTGCCCTTTTAACTATATTAGCACACTTACCTTTTTTCACGAACAAATGAGCAGCCTTCTTCACCAGAAATTCTCTTGAAAAATTATTTATTATCTGTTATTATTATTATTATTATTATTATTATTATTATTATTATTATTATTATTATTATATTATATGTGGATTGATCCACATGCGCGTTGACCAATTCACCCTCCAGGTATATTTATCTCTATGGTGAAGCCCCGTCTACATAGAACGCTAAAGCCCCGTCTACATAGAACGATGTTTGAGTTGAATAATTGACTAAGTGTGATTATAAATAAAGTATTGAGTTTGTCTTACGTAGTCAACGTTAATTGGAACCTTGTCATGCTCCAATAATTCAGTGGCGACGAGGATTAAACATTTCTTTTTCAAAGTGCTCCGGGCCTAGTATTCTCATAAAGTAATATGTGTTCTTCCGAGAAGCTTGTGAAGTTTCCCTGCGAAACGATTCCTGCATACTTTAAGCGTGCCACTATCGCTTTAGAAATTCGAAAACTGACCAATAATCGTCGAAAATGCTACGAGTTTCTCGTTGGTCTTGCGAACGATGAGTACGCTCGCTTCCACCAAGCGATGCTTCCGAAAGAAATTGACAACGTGACTTGGGAGGACATCGAAGCAGTCGTCAAGAAGTTGGATTCGAGTGATGTTATCCGCAGCCGCATGAAGTTGACAACTCTACAATATTCTCCGGGACAAGATATCCAGGAATACGCTGATCAGGTAACTAGTATGGTTACAAAAGGTCAGTGGGGCAAATTGTCTGGGGATGAGGCCACTCGACAACTCAAGTTCTTAACTTCGTTTTCTCAACCTCATGTTATTGAAGCGCTGCTCAAGCTCCCGATCAATACTTCATTCAACGACATGGTGAAAGCTGCTGTCGAAGCGCAGGCAATTAAAGAAAATTCTTCCTTGGTTCCCATGTCGCCGATCGCTCCTGTTCATGCTCAAGGCGAACACAAATTCACTTATGATCGCTCCAAGCAAGTTTTTTCACGCAGCACAAGGCCCCGTGGCTACAAGCGCTGCAAGAATTGTTTTGCTGACCACACCCCTCTCCCCAGTGCAAAGCGAAGACCTTAAATTGTAAGAGGTGTGGGAAAACTGGACACTTGGCTGAGGTCTGTCGAGCCAACTCTGTGACATCTCCGATAATTGCGCGGATTGAACATGAACCGGGTTGAACGACACCCAAATGATCACGACAGCGGCTGCAAACGTCACGGTAAGCCGCATGCCTAACAGTTCGACCTTTTCATATGTGATCCCTGTAGTTCGACCCTATGAACCGTGCCCATTAAAAAACCCACTTGTTGTTCCAATCCGCTGCCCGTACTTTACTGAGCCCTTGCAATTCATCGTTGATACGGGCGCTAGTATTTCGCTACTAGATTCGTCGTTGCTTCCAGAAAATTTTCAGTTTTCGAAGCTAATCCCCTTTTCTGGAAACATATCCGCCGCTAATGGCTTACCCATCCACGTGCTCGGGAAGTTGTTAACAACCGTCCAATGGCAACACTCCACTGTTGTTGACGCGACCATAATTATCGTCAAGAGACTCTACCCGAGGGCAATTTTGGGACGTGATTTGTTAGGTAAATTTGTTCCCGATTGGAGGATCATGCTAGGCACTTCCTGTCAACCGTCTCCACGCTCTGGCCTTCAAGTGGCAGCCTTTCCGACGATCGAAAATAAAACGGGCTTGACAACTGTACCGGAAAGCCCCCTTGAGTCATTCACGTCACACTTCCCTCGTGCCTTTGGCATAGTTGACAATGATAAGCCAATTAAATTCTTTTCTGCTCACATCAATTTGAAAACAGACGCCATTCCGGTTTTTCAAAAAGCTCGGATGGTTCCTCTTGAGCTTCGTGCCGATGTTGAAGTAGCCCTTCAGAAACTTCAAAAAGATGGTGTGCTTTACCCTGTATCCCATTCAGAGTGGGCGAGCCCCTTGGTTATCGTAAAAAAAAAAGGACGGGGGCATTCGTGATTGCGCCGATTTCAAACGCTCGGTAAATCCTAATATTCGAACCGACATTTATCCCCCACCCCTGCCGGGCGACTTATTTAATGATTTCACTGATTGTAAAATTTTTCTGCAAGATCGACCTTATGTCAGCATATTTGCAGCTGGAGGTACACCCCTCTAGTCAACATCTTCTCACGGTGAACACCCATGTCGGGCTTTTTCGATTTTCCCGTCTAGCCTTCGGATTAAGCTCAGCTCCAGCTATTTTTCAAGCGATCATGGACCGTGTTTTGTCGGGTATCCCTTTTTGCCGCGCGTACCTTGATGATATCCTCGTGGGGGGGGGGGGAGTCGTACTCGGAATGTTCAGCCAATGTTCTCGAAGTGCTCCGCCGTTTGGATCATTACAACATAAAAATTAACGTCTCGAAGTCATCATGGTTCACTAGCACGGTTCGATTTCTTGGCATAGTATTGTCGGAAACTGGCAAATCTCCGGACCCAGAGAAAGTTTTATCCATCATCCAAATGCCCTCTCCGCGAAATCAGTCCGAGCTCAAATCTTTCTTGGGTATGATGAACTTCTACTGTTCTTTTATCGGAAATCTATCTTCGGCCTTGGAGCCGCTCCATGAACTATTACGAAAAAAGGTTCAATGGAACTGGTCTCAATCTTGCCAACTTATTTTTGAAAAATGCAAAAACTTGTTAGCTCAGGCCACATCTCTTGTCATCTACGACCCTTCAGCCGAACTCATTTTAATAACTGATTCCTCTGCATATGGTGTCGGCGCCGTTTTAAGCCAACGTAAAAATGGTGTCGTTCGACCTCTGGCTTTTGAGTCTGCGACCCTGAACCCCGCTCAACGCCGGTACTCTCAACTTCATAAAGAGGCCCTTGCCATCATTTTTGGTCTTCAAAAGTTCCACCGCTATCTGTTTGGCGACCCTTCATTATTGATTGAGATCATCAACCTTTTTTATCTCCCGATAAAGGCATTCCTGTTATAGCGGCCTCTCGGTTAATTAGGTGGGCGGAAATTCTTTCTGCGTACAACTATACGTTGCAATATAAACCCGGAAATGCCATACCACACGCAGATGCGTTATCTCGCTTACCTGCCGCCGTTGATAGCGACAGTTATCCATGTCGCCTTCGTTCACGATGCGTCACCCCTCTTGAGCCATGGCATCATCAAAAGTGCAACTCAAAGTGATGAACTTTTGCAAAAGGTTATATCATTGCTTCCCACCTCGTGGGGTTCACAACCGGCAGACAAGGAACTATCAAGATACTTCACAGTACGAGATCAATTAGAATGCGAAGATGGCGTCCTTGAAATGAATGGACGGGTGGTGGTCCCACAAAAGCTCCGGGCACACGTACTCCAAACCCTGCATGTAGGTCATGTGGGCCTCTCCCGAATGAGGGAAGCGTCCAAATTGTTAGTTTGGTGGCCGAATCTTGACGCTGATCTGGTGCAACTGTCTTCGACGTGCGATCTGTGTAACGTCCACGCCTCGCGGAAACCTGACGCTCCTAACAGAATACCTCGCCCTGAACCGTCCTTTCCTTGGGAAAGAATGCACATGGATTTCTTTGAACTCGAGGGCCAAACGTTTTTACTGGCCGTTGACGCATTTTCTCATTGGATCCAAATCGAAGAGATGGCTTCAACGGTAGCATCTAAAGTTATTACGTTCCTAAAGCGTTTCATGTCAACATTTGGATTAATCCATACCATTGTGACTGACAACGGGCCTCCTTTCAATTCAGAGGAGTTCAAGTCGTATTTGGCGTCACGGAATATCCGGCACGAATTAACAGCACCATACAACCCTCAAAGTAATGGGAGGGCAGAAGCAGCAGTTCATAGAGCCAAACAAGGACTCCGGAAAGCCGCCCGTGATATGCCTGGATCTTCTTGGCTCGATAGATCGTTACACTTCATGTCTGTCCAGCATGCCGTGCCTACCTCGGTGTCATCTTCTCCAATGTCACTCATTTTCAATTTTCCTCCGAGGACACATCTTTCTATCGCTCCGGTTCCGCCGCTAGACCACAAAAGAGAAAAAGACGCTCCTTTCGCTGTCGGCACAAAAGTCTGGTTTATGCCGCGACCGCACGAAAAACATCCGCAGTGGTTCAAGGGTTTCGTATCAGAGGTCCTTTCGCCCGCAATCCGGTTGGTGACGTCTGACCTAGGCCGGGAACATAGAGTTCATCAAACTCAAATCCGCTTGCGCAACGATGGAAGCTCTGCTCCAACAACCTCAACTCTTCAGCTTGTAACTTTTCCGGATTCATCACCTGATTCTCCTGCTGTCCGATCCTCGACCCTTCCCCTTCCATCCCGATCGTCCACTCGTAAAATCACACTTCCCTCTCGATTTTGTGACTATGACCTTCGTCCATGATTATTATTATTATTTTTTGTTTTGTTTTTCATATAAGCTATTTGACGAATTCCATCCAGAGTGATGTGCCTCGGTCTTTCCCGCTCTGCATCCTCCATCAGTTGTTGTAGTTCGTTCTATTATCTCTAGTATTTTCATCTTCTATTTTTGTTTGGTTCAACTGAATTTATTATTCGTCCTTGTGATTATCAATTTTTTTTAAGGGGAGGGCGTGAAGACGCGCCAGGGAGGTTTCGTTGGAGGGGAGGTTTTTGGGGTGTGTGATTATGATGTTTGAGTTGAATAATTGACTAAGTGTGATTATAAATAAAGTATTGAGTTTGTCTTACGTAGTCAACGTTAATTGAAACCTTGTCATGCTCCAATAATTCAAATCGCTGAAGACGCCAAAGGGCATATTGGTGAACACAATGGCGCAGCTGACATATTCGAAAGTTGTCAATAATGCGCAAAGCAAAGAAGAAAACAAAACATCAAGCCAACTGCTTCAGCAAATGATTGGGATGTTGGAAGAAATTAAAAATGATAACTTCGGTAGTAGGAAGCGCCTAACGATGCTCGAGAGCAACAGCAACAGGCAGGCCAACTAAAAAACCGAATAGACGATGAATAATATAAAAATTATGTGCTGGAATGCAAATGGCTTTCATTTGCGTATTATGTTTTGGGTTTGTTTTATTTTCCAAATTATTTACTTTAATTGCAAGATTTCGTTTGACTGAACACCTTTCATCGGCTAAATACTGCAATTACATTTCCAATGAATGGGTAATGTCACACAGAAATGACATAGATTTGGTTCTATTAAAATCCGAAGAGCCGGCAACGTCCTACGTGAAGGACAGACCCAATGTGGGTCCCATTATAGATTTCATTAATCATTTATGTCATTTTGACAAATAAAAAGTGAATAAAAACAAGAAATAATTTTTTACTACAAAATTTACCTCATCGCCAGGTTAAGGGTTAAAAGGGAGGGGCTTCAGAAATTGTATGCTTTGCTCTACTAAACCTGGCTTGACAGCACTTGCACGCTTGCATTCTTCAAATAGTTAAAAACTAGGTATTCTCACAAAAACCAGGATAAGCTGACTATAGTCGCACCAAACAATGGCAAAAACTGACGATTTTCGCGCCTTTAAAATGACTAAACTTACTATTTACGACATAAAAATAGTGAAACTGGCGATTGCCGATCTGAAAATAGCCAAACTGACTTCTCGCGCCCCATGAATTGCTAGAGGTACGATTAGGGTGCAATGAAAATAACTTGAAAAGTTCATGATTCCCGCCCTAAAAATGACTAAGTCGACCATTCGCGCACCAAATGTGGCCTTTTTGGCTCCCTGAATACTACAAAACAGCTAAAAACAGCTAAATTGGCACCCACGTACTATAAAATGGCTAAAAAAAAAACAAAAACTGACGATTCGCGCCCTGAAAATGCCTGCACAGATGATTCCTGCCCTGAAAATGGTAAAATCACGCTCAGAATGGCCAAAATCAGAGCACTCACACCTTGGCTTTGCGCCCTATAAATTGCAAAACTTATTCCGTACGCCCTAAGATTAGCTAAACGCGCTTTGATAATGGTTGAACTCAGTTCGTTCCCTGTAATTAACTAAAATAACGGATTTGTGCCCTGAAAGTATATCAACACCGGTTGTGTTTTATGCGTTGACTCGTTGAGAATGGCGTTGCCGAAGCCGCGGTCCGGAGTTAAATGGTCCGAACGACAAAAATGGTTTTTAAAAAACTTTATTTTATTTTTCCGCACAAGTTATCTCTACGCGTTACACCAATCGACTGACTGTCTTTCTATTTTCCTAGACTATTTATTCCAGTACAAAATTGAAGAGTCTGCATTTCGCAGGGATCTAGGGTTACATAGAAATACGGGATTATTGCTCTATAACTCCTCCGTCCTTAAGTTTGGCAGTTCCACATGTCAAAATATACTGGGTACACAAAATTTTGGGGGTGATTGAGCATGATTAGTTTCAGGCGAATTTACTTCAATTGTTTCGTTTACTTCAATGGGTTCATTTACTTTTCTTTTTAGACAATTGAAATTGAAGGGTTGGAATTTAAGAATTAGCAAAAGCGATATAATACAAAGGGACAGAATACAAAAGGAGTATAAGATTGGCACATGGTCAAAAGTAGAGTAATTTTCTTCTAGTTCTTCAAGGGGTGTCATGAGTACGTTCAATTTATGAACTTCATCAAAACTGAGGTTTAAAAATGTAGAATGCATTGGGAAGTTTTCAAGAGTGATTGGGAAAGTTTCATAATATTTATAAATTGTTTCAGCATTGATTAACGTTTCGTTGGCACTAAATTGTAGGAGAACAGTTTTCTTGACATTAATTGTAAAATTGGAGAGATTACTGTGAGCATATAATAATGGGGTATCATAAACAAGGTATTGGTTAATTATTGGTACAAATTTCACAAAAGGTTTAGGACGAGGTGTAATATAAGATACACATGTATTATTATTATTGTTCTTCACTAGGCTATCTATACAAGGGTTATGAACTTGTGTCACATTGGTACAGTAAAAATAATCCAAGATTAAGTCACAGCTTCCTGAAAGTAATTGGTCTTGCTTAAGCACTAAAGGGGGATGAACTACCGTAATTTTTACATTTAATTCTGATTCGGCTATCGGATAAGAAAGAAGAAAATAAGTTTCCGTCAAAGGGACGTCCAGGGGTAATTGGACAAAGTAGTACAAATGAGTGGGAGTCAATGAACAATGAACTTTACCGGTTTGCCAGAGAATTTCGGGCGATTTAGATATGATTTTATTTCTAGGGTTGTCATCTGAGATGCGTGCTAATTCCTTTTTTGAGATTATACTTTCATGAATAATATTACGCTTGCAAAATTCAAGTGAGGAGTCGATATCATTAATCCTAAGTGTTAGTAAGGCAATTGTTACATATATTATCATAAAATTCTGGTTATTTTCAATTACGCTACTAATATTACTATCTACAATTTTCTTGATTTTAGCGTTATTGTTTCTTATGACTAATAGATCTTTGTTAAAAGCGTCAATAAGTTTTTCATTGACAGATAACTGGTTTTCAACGTTATGCTCTAAATGATAATTATTTATTTCTAACTTATGGATTACTTCGTCATAGCGTTTTTTATCGTTACCATCCATGTCACCGGTCAACCATGATATAGCATAACCAAGAGCATTAATTAGGTCTCTTTTAGGTCTATTGGAATACACAACGTTGGAGAAAACATGATCTAATTTATTTTGGGCATATTCTAAATGGGACTTTATTAAACTATGCTGAGTGGCCATCGTTTGAGCTTTTAATGATTCTACATAAGAATTGTTGATTGAATTATCACACACAACATGGTCAAGTGAATTGAGAATGGAATTTAATTCTTCTTGAATCAAGGTTAAATTAATGGCATGAACATAAGTAAAATAATCTTTTAGGATGTATGAATTTTGAATTTTAATTGGAATAATTCCAGGTCCATTAGATAGGTTAGTTATTTTATAAGCGTGAGCTGGGTCCTGGTTGAGAAGAAGTATCATTAAGAGAATTTTGATTGGATTCTTCATTATTATCCTGGAAGGAAATTTTCTGATTTTAGTGGTCTTCAAATCTTCTAGGTCTTTTGATTTGACTGGGGTGTATTTTAACATTTTTTCTTCCTAAGTTAACAGTATTTGCACCTTTATCATAATGTACTTTCTTATATTTATCTTTAGCTTTATTACGAACGTAGGTTTTGAGAAAGATATTACCGTCTGGTATATTTACTTTTTCACGATTTTGATTAAGGGTTTCGGTTCTGTTTTCTTTCTCTTTTTCAATTAAGTCTTTTATGGCTTGATGAATAAGGGTTGTTTCTCTGTGATATTCGTTGGTTTTTTGTTCAATAATGAAGTCATTTTTAATTTCTGTAGGCTGTGTTATTCCGAAAGTGATTTCATTTGGTGTTAGTTTCAAATTGGTGTTAGGAGTATTATTGTATGCCATTAGTGCTAACCGTATAAGATTGATAAGTGATATGTCAGTGTCTTGTGTTTTTATAATATTCATGATTTCTACAAGAGTTGAATGAGCCCTATTAATTAATCCATTAGAATTATGATAGTTAGGAGTTGTAAGGTGAAGATTTATATTATTATATTGAAGAAAATTTTTGAGAGTTTCATTGGCAAATTCTCCTACATTATCTGCTTGGATTTCTAAGGGGGCTGGGAATAAACTGAGGTATTCTTTAAGTTTGTTTACTATTTCTACTGCATTTTTACTGTTAATTTTTTAAGCAAATAATTTTTTCGAAAAGCAATCAATAAGTGTCAATAGAGCGGCATTATTATAAAAGAGAATATCAATTTGCATTTTTTCAAACGGTTTGTTAGGAGTTGGAGTTATTTTGAATTCAGGTTTAGGGGGATTTCGATCATATTTAACCTTTTTACATATATCACAATTATTCACAAATTTTGTTATGTCTGTTAGCATGCCAGGCCAATAGTATTTCTTTCTTAAGTTGTTATATACGTCATTAATTCCTCTATGACTAGTTTTGCCTATGTGTTGATCTGTAATTAAATCTAATCTATCGTCCTTTTCTTCAACGTCTATATTAAGTTTTTTGTATCTTTTTATTCTAACGGTGGGAAATTTTTCCTCAACAATATTTTGAAACTTGAGGAATACTTGATCTAGGACTTCGTCCTCTAATTTTAAATTCTTATCAGAGCAATAAACTCCATACGTTTTATTTGGTTCCAAAAATTCTAAACAGTATTTTTCCAAGTCAGAATGATAAGGCCAAGCGGTATTCCATACTAATTTTCTCTTTGTGGAATGAAATAGACCGACGTTATTATTGAGCATGGGTTTTCCTCTTTGAATTACGATTTGGGATTTTTCTACATTTACACATTTTAACGGGTCATCAACAAGAACTATATTTCCTGAGGAGCTTAACTGTGAATGGATGGTAGCTAAACTATCATCGTCTTTAATTTCGTTAGGTTGGTTTTCATCATTTGGATGTGAGATTAAGGATTCAACTGAATTTCGAAAATTTACACTATTTTGAGTCTCATTTAAAAATTGATTTAAAACTTCATCTGGGTTTATTCCGTCATTTTCGATTGCATTTAAATTTTGAACGGGATTTCTGGATAATGCGTCTGCTACGTAAGTCGTTTTTCCTAGGACGTACTTTATATCAAAATCATAATCTGCCAGTTGGCATTTCCACCGCAGCATCTTAGCGCTGGGTTCTTTCATGTTATGAAGATACTGTAAAGGTTTATGATCTGTTTGGATGGTAAAGCGTCTTCCGTAAATATAAGGTCTAAAGTATTTGCATGCCCATACAATTGCTAAAAGTTCTTTTTCTATTGTACTTGATCTTTCTTCACTCGAATTCAGGGTTCGGGACGCATAAGAGATTGGTAGATCTTTTCCGTTAACATTTTGGGATAAGACTGCTCCTACAGCATAATTAGAAGCGTCTGTAGTCAATAAAAAGGGTTTATTAAAATCTGGTGGCTGCAAAATAGGATTGTTTTGAAGTAAAGATTTTAGAGTATTAATTGCATTAAGAAATTCGGGGTTTGAAGCATCAATAGTGGAGTCATTTCGTAGTAACGTGGTTAAAGGTTTGGCAATTTTTGCATAGTTTCTAATCATTTTTCTGTAGTAGCCAGTTAATCCAAGGAATTGTTTTATTTGTTTTTGATTCGTTGGATTTGGAAAGTTTGCAATAGCTTCTAGTTTGGCGGGGTTTGGTTGAATACCTTTCTCAGACACAATATGGCCGAGGTAGGCGAGTTCTTTTTTGAAGAATTCGGTTTTATCAAGCTGTATCTTAAGGTTGTGGTTTTGAAGTAGCTCGAAAACTTTCTTTAGGTGTTTTTCATGTTCCTCTAAGTTATCCGAATAAACGATTATATCGTCCATATAAACCAACACATTTGGAATACGTGAAAATATCAGGTTCATTGCCCTCTGAAACGTAGGTGGGGCATTTTTCAGACCAAAGGGCATCCTGAGGAACTCAAAATGGCCGTCTTCAGTGCTGAAGGCAGTCTTAGGGATTGAATCCGGGTCTATCTCGATTTGATGAAAGCCAGAGGCCAGATCGATTGTACTAAAATAAGTAGCTCGACCTTTTTTCCCAAGTAAATCTTCAATCACTGGTAGAGGGAATTTATCGTCAATTGCTTTGTCGTTAACTTTTCTATAGTCTAAGACTACGCGAATTTTCCTCTTTCCTGAGGCGTCAGGCTTCTTTGGGACTACCCATATTGGGGAGTTGTAAGGGGAATTGGATTCTCTGATAATTTTATTCTTTAGAAGTTTGTCGATTTCTAATTTGATATCGTCTCGGAAAATTTGAGGATATCTGTAATTTCGGGTGTAAACTGGAATATCGTCTTTTGTCCTTATTGTATGTTTTAGTAAGTTTTTGGAAGAGCTAAGCAGGTCTTTCTCTCTTTTAATGATATGTGGAAACTCCTTAAGTAATTTGATAATGGTTTCTTTTTCTTCCGAATTCATATGATCGGTTCGTATTAATTGAGGAATTTCTTTCTCAATTTCTAGAATAGTATTTTCACTTACGTCTAACTTAGATGTTAAATAATCTATATCATCGGCCTCCATAGGCTCTGGACAAATGGTCATGAGCTCTTGGGATTCGACTAAGCACCTAACTTTATTGTTGTCAAAAGAGTAAATTCCTTCTTTGATAGTATATCCATTTCCACTTATTTCATTGATTAATCCTTCACTTAAATTGTTATTATTTACTATAGGTAGTTCAATAATATTAAGTCCTTTCCTTAATGTAATTTTTTGATCACTTTCGTCAGTCATAGTGTACTTTAATTGAAATTGTTTATTATTAGCTATCATTGTATGGGTTTCAAAATTTAACTTAATGTTTAGATCTTTCATTGTTTCATACCCTAGTAGTATCTCATACTTATTGGAAAAGGGGAATATGTACATTTTAATCCAGTCATCGATATCGAAGTAGTGGTTTAGGTTTGTTAATATATATTCGTAGCCTTCCTTTTCACCTGCCGGGGTGCTAACAATAAAATTTTCTTTGAATTTTGGAATGTTTGCAGTAATTATCTTAGGGTGGATATAATTTTTAGCTGAACCTGTGTCAATTAGCCATTTTAGATTAAATTTGTCTTGGGCTTACGGTAGGGACTTACCTACGAAGTTAAGATCTAATTTTGGTACATTTCTGTCGGGCTTACGCAGTTCATTTGTCCACTGCCATTGAGAAAAGGCTGGTTCGATCCATTGGTCTCTTCTTCTTGAGATTGATTAGGTTGATTTTGGGGATTTTGGTAAAATTGAAAATTCTGAGAGGTTTGGACCCATTGGTAATTCGGATCCCAATGACGATTTCGAGCATGAGGGTCGTATTGATAATTTTGGGGGTTATAGTGCTCATAATTCGGTGGATTATTTACGTAATTAAACTCATGAGCGTTATTTCGTCTATTAAATTGTTACTATTGTAAGTTCTCATGGACACTGTGTTTTGTCCACTACCACTAGGTAAAAAGTTTCTTTGCTGTTGTGCCTGTTGATTTTGTGGGAAACGATTATAGAATGGTCTTTGTTGTTGTTGGAAAGCATGGGGGGTAAAGTTTTGTTGTGGGCGTGAAAAATTAGTATTAAATTGGGGATTGTAATTAGTATTATTTCTACCATTATTCATTTTAGAGCTATTTTTATTTTTACAATCGTTAGAACTAAATTGCTGCTTACTATTTAATTGTTCAATGATAAAAGTGCATTTAGTATTTAAGACATTTCTTAAATCTATGAGATCTTGGGGATTAAACGTCATGATATGATTCGTTAACTGCCAGGGAAGAGTGGTATACATGTGGTGAATGATCTCTTTTTCCGTGGTTTCCATAATAGCATTTAAAATTTCACCTTCTACTCCGTCTATTCCTAACTTTGCAAAAATTAAATGCCTAATACTTTCTAAGCGATTAAGATAGTCCGCTGGGGTCTCTTTCGCAAATGGTTTACTCTGGTGAATTTCGGATTTTAAAGATTCGAATGTTCGGGAGTCAGCAAAATTTGACTTAAGTAAATCGATTAGAGAGGCAACTGAGTTGACATCTCGGGTGAGAATTAGTGACTGTGCTGATCCAATAAGTTTTGACTTTACCTTACTTAAAAGAATTGTGTGATTTTGGGCACGTTGTGCGACATTTTCAGCGCACACAGAATTTAAAATATTGGTGACTGACGAAATAAAAAATAATAATTCTCTTGGATTTCCATCATAGCATTGAAGATGATCATAGTCTTCTCTTCGGATAATTCTATCAACTTCCATTTTTTTTTAGGCTTATTATTTGAAATGAAAAGGAATTTTAAAAATGAATATTTTATATAGCTTACTATTTTTTTGACGATTATTTAGATTAGAGTCTTATTTCTTGAGCTTAAAACTTATAACAATGGAAAGAAAATAAAAACAAACTTACAACTACTAAAGCGAGAGAGTCGATGCTGCGAAGACGATGCCGAGAAAGAAGACGGTTCGGGGGAATTGACCACCGCACGCGAAGTCTTTAACCCGAGGTGTAACGTAAACGAACTTAATGCGAATAAACTGGGGAATCGATCTCAGATTTTTTCACAATTGAAAGTTCAATATGGTTCGTTTTTTTTGTGGATAACTTGAAGATGTGCAGAGTTTTGTTTTTGTTTTCCTTTGTCGCTCGTGAAGGTCCAAAAATGGTTGTTCTTTTTGGCTTTTTCGGTGGTGAAGGCGGCGAAAGTGGGAACGATCACACTTCAACTAGAGTTCCCGAAAACTGTGGGACAACTGGTCACACTAAAGATCCGAAAGAGAATGCTTTTTGAATTTCCGAGAGACGGTGGGACAATTGGTCACGCCGTATAACTAGTCTTAACTTTTCTTTCACAAAAAGTTGCCGAATTTTCACTCACACTTTTAGCCAGTTCCTGCAATCGGGCGCCAGTTAAATGGTCCGAACGACAAAAATGGTTTTTAAAAAACTTTATTTTATTTTTCCGCACAAGTTATCTCTACGCGTTACACCAATCGACTGACTGTCTTTCTATTTTCCTAGACTATTTATTCCAGTACAAAATTGAAGAGTCTGCATTTCGCAGGGATCTAGGGTTACATAGAAATACGGGATTATTGCTCTATAACTCGGTACTACAAATATAATTATAAGACAAGCAAGAGAAAGATCGTTGTAATGCATGCATAAAGCTGTAGCCGTACGTAGGAGCCTACACTGTCTGTCTTCCCTCGTTGAGGTGCGTCAAAACGAACCGGTTTCGGCTGCCCGCCATCTTCAGCGTCTGGAAGTAAGACTGAAACTTATAGCGTTTTCCATTCACTTCATTACACTCGTTTGGTGTATGTTTTTCTACCCGTCCTCTCAGAATTGGAACATATGTTTATGGAGAGGACGTGGCATTACACTTGTGTAGTGTGTCAAATGGAAATCGCTATTAGTTTTTTTTTTGTTTTTTTTTTGTTGTTTTTTTTTTTTTTTTCAGTTGTACTTCCAGACGCTGAAGATGATGGAAGACAGACAATGTAGGCTCCTACGGTTACAGCTTTATGCATGCATTACCTACTAACACTCGAAGTATAAGCGATTTTACTAACAATATCAAAGATGTTTGTTTTCTTTGCCTTCATTACGAAAAAGATACAACCCTAAGACAGTTACAACTCCAAATTTTCACTACCAAGGCAAGACCAATAGTGCACTTTTTATATGAAATGCACTAAATGATCCGAAAAGCCTCCAAAACTGACTATTTGTCAATAAAATTAATAATATTCAAAAATAGGCGAATCGGTCATGAAACTGAGGGATTGATTTGCGATTTAATAACAGATTAAAGCACTTTACGACCAGAACATTTTGCTAGTCCGGCCAACGAAATTACCAGACTGCTCGGCTCTGTAGATGTCAAAAGTGCCCCCAAATAAGCGGCTCAAACGAAGGAACTGGACGCAAAATGATTTCAAACCTGGCCGAGGCACATTAACTTTTATCACAAGTCGAAAAATTGTCGGTCTCTAGAACTGCGAGAAGGCAGATTGCAAGCGCCGTAAAAGTTGCATTCATTGAGACACATTCCTGCTGAGGCCAAATAGTCGCTTGTCTGGGGCCGAATTCAAGTTCAAGAACGCTCAAGTTTCGTATACCGAAAGGTCATTCATGAATCAAATTTATTGAACTTGACGCCGTGTAGCTTAATGCGGCTGTCCGAAGATTGAGGGCCTTGAGGAAAAAGTCACGGTCGCCACCTGTTGTTGTATTTTGGGTAACAGGCCCCAATATATTTCGTGATATTTACAATATATATGAACAATGTGGAAAATCAGCAGTCTTTCTGGAAAGAAGGTCGTACTTCTGGACACGAGCTCCTTCAGCGGTAGACGTGCCTCTTTCAGTGGTGGGTTAGCGCCCTTGCGCTCGCCACAGGTTCTCTGGGTCGTCAGTGAACGTCCCTTGCCGCTGCCTGCGGGTCCTCTGAGTCGAAAGTTGGTTAGCGCCCTTGCGCTTGCCCCAGATCCTTGGGGTTGTGGGTGGTTAGCGCCCTTGCGCTCGCCCTAGATCCTTGAGTTGGGTGGCCGGTTAGCGCCCTTGCGCTCGCCACAGGTCCTCTGGGTCGAAGTTCGATTAGCGTCCTTGCGCTTGCTCCCTATCCCTGGGTGGCCGGTCGAATAGCGCCCTTGCGCTTGCTCCAGGTCCTCGGGGTCGTCTATGAGCGTCCCTCGACGCTATCTGCGGGTCCTCCGGGCGGATGATCGGTTAGCGCCCTTGCGCTTGCTTCAGACCTCCTGGGTAGCCCGTCGGTTAGCGCCCTTGCGCTTGCTCCAGGTCCTCGGGGTCGTCAATGAGCGTCCCTTGACGCTGTCTGCGGGTCCTCCGGGCTGAAGTTCGGTTAGCGCTCCTGCGCTCGCTCCGGCTGTAAGGGTGAGGACAGGGATGTGGTTCTGTCGCTCACCAGGAGTTCAAGGGCAGCCAATTAAGGCGCTAAGCCCTCTAGGCCCTCTGGTAAGGATTCACCCTGGGAGGTATTGGGTAGGAAGGTGGAGCCTTCGTCGACCAGTAACTAAGGAGGACCGGCGTTCGTCGACCAATGACTGGGAGAAGCAGCCGGGGGTAGAGGGAGTTTGGCTCGGAACTCCTCGGTGTTCGTCAACCACAACGGGGAGAACTACCGGGGGGTACGACGGGTTTTGCTGGGAGTCCTTCCGGTTGGAAGTTAGCGCCCCTCGCGCTGTCCGTAGATCCTCTGGGGTGATCCTGGGTCCGGCTGTCGCTGTCCCTTCTCGGAGATCCACTCCTGGTCCGGTTAGCGACCTTTTCGCTTCCCTCTTTCTCGGCCGGTCCTCGGTGTTCATCAACCACAACGGGGAGAACTACCGAGGGGGCGGCGGGTTCGCTGGGAGTCCTCCTGGTTGGCAGTTAGCGCCCTTGGCGCTGTCCGTAGATCCTCTGGGGTGGTACTAGGTCCGATTGTCCCTTCTTGGAGGTCCAATGGTGCTCCAGTTAGCGTCCGTTTCGCTTCCCGCTGTGTCGGCTGGTCATCGTCCGGTTGGTCCTCGGTGTCTTGGCTGGTCCAGTGGTCTTCCTTCTCTGGCTGCGGCCGTCGGAATGCAATTCTTGGGTCGCCGCGCTGCTTATACAGGGTGTTTCGCAACCAGTCGTGAATACTGAAAGAGGTGATACAACAGGTGATTTAGAGTCGATATTGTTCTTTTCGACTTTTTCGAAAACCCTTTCGTTCCCGAGATATCGATTAAAATCGATATTTTTGGACATTCGTTACTTTTCCTCATTTAAGGGGGCGTAGCGCCGATACAAAAGCAAAAAAACAAAAACTAATCAGCTCGTTGGAAAGAGCGCAAAATTTCCTTCTAATTTGTGTGCTAAAATAGGAAAAATACCCCCTCCAACGATAATAAAATTAGCCCAGAACTTAACGAATATCCTTTTCTATTTTTTTCCGTTACTATTCAAATCGTGTTAACTTTATTAACTCAAGTGGCACGGAAGATTCAGATGCGCGGAAAAACTTCTGTATTCAGCTAGCTTTCGAATGGTATGCCTCAATAACAAGCTATGATTTGTCCATCGCTGGGAATGCCACTGAAAATCCGAAAACGGATTGAAATCTATTGACGCAGTGCTTCAGTTCTGAAGTAGCTGTCTGACTACAGTGAGTGCAGGAAGCATAAATTTACCAGAATAATCATCTGTAACGTGCAATTGTTCTTTCGAGAGATTTTAGTTATCTAATAATATCATTTCATCGTTTCTTTCCTAAATTTTCCAACGTTAAGAACACACAGATCGTCACATTTTGTCTTTCGTTCGTTGATCCAGCTAACGTCATGACGTCTTTTTCAAACGAAGAGTACGCGGACATTGTTTATGTGTATGGGCTTGCTGATGGGAATAACTCGCTCGCACGGCGTTTGTTTGAGGAGAGATTTCCAACACGTCGAGTTCCTCAAGCTGACGTTTTTAGTAATTCGTTCCGTCGCTTCAGGGAGACTGGAACTTGCTCTCGTCGCCGCGTTGAAAGGAACAGGAGAATTCGACCTCACCGGGAGGAAGCGATATTACAAGCGATTGAGGAAAATCCTCGTGCAAGTATTCGGCAAGTTGCTCGAGACTATCAGGTGACTGCTAAGAGAGTTTGGTCGACTCTGAAAGGGGAGAATATGCATCCCTTTCACTTCACCCCGGTACAGGGTCTGGAACCTGGCGACGAAATTAGGAGGGTACAATTTTCTCAATGTATCCTGGATAAGGATTCTCAGGACCCTAATTTCCTGAAGTCCATCCTTTGGACCGACGAATCCAGGTTTTCCAGAGAAGGAATAGTCAACTTCCACAACATCCACTTTTGGAGCAAAAAAGGGGAAAATCCTCGGGTTAAACGACCGACTTCGTTTCAAAGTAAATTCAGCATAAATTTGTGGGCAGGAGCAATCGGTGAGTACTTTATTGGGCCCTTTGTGCTGCCTGACACGCTGAACGGAAGCAGCTATCAGCGCTTTCTTCGAGAGGAGCTTCCCGGTCTTCTCGAAGATTTGCCATTGGAGATCAGGAGAGACATGGCTTTTCAACACGACGGGTGTCCCGCTCACTTCAGCCGAGATGTAAGAAACTTCCTGAACGATTCGTTTCCCAACAAATGGATTGGCCGAGGAGGGTCTATAAATTGGCCACCGCGTTCTCCCGACCTCACTCCTCTAGACTTTTTCGTGTGGGGACGGTTGAAGGAGATTGTGTATGTCGAAGAGGTACAAACAAGAGATGATCTTATGCGCCGAATTGAAACCGAAGCAGGAATCCTCCGGCAGGAGTGGAGACTCGGCGTGACCACTACTGAAGCCCGAAATAGGGCTAGAAAGTGCATCCAAAACAACGGCAGTCATTTTGAGCACCTCAATTGAAAGTTCTTTCACTTTTGGGAACGTTTTGTTTTTAACAATTACGTAATCAATCTTCTTCACGAAAATACATGATGGTGCAAGTACATCTGGACATTTTGTTAAAAAGTTTCATTAGAATCTGGTCGAGTTATAGTAAAACAATCAATTTAATTATTGCGGATTGCGACTGCTTTAGAACGGCGGCTGGTTAGAAACTGAAGAAGCGCGTTAACCTATTCAAAGCAGTTTTTGTATTTTCAGTGGCATTCCTAGCGATAGACAAATCACAGCTTGTTATTGTGGCATACCATTCGAAAGCTAGCTGAATGCAGAAGTTTTTCCGCGCATCTGAATCTTCCGTGCCACTTGAGTTAAGAAAGTTAACACGCTTTGAATAGTAACGGAAAAAAATGGAAAAGGATTTTCGTTAAGTTCTGGGCTAATTTTATTATCGTTGGAGGGGGTATTTTTCCTATTTTAGCACACAAATTTGAAGGAAATTTTGCGCTATTTCCAACGAGCTGATTAGTTTTTAATTTTTTGCTTTTGTATCGGCGCTACGCCCTCTTAAATGAGGAAAAGTAACGAATGTCCAAAAATATCGATTTTAATCGATATCTCGGGAACGAATGGGTTTTCGAAAAAGTCGAAAAGAACAATATCGACTCTAAATCACCTGTTGTATCACCTCTTTCAGTATTCACGACTGGTTGCGAAACACCCTGTATAGCCCGGCGGGAGGCACCACCCACTGGTCTTCCCGTGGTAGGGAATGGGCGGTCCTTCCCGGAGTCGGCGCGCGGCGGCCTTTCTCCCCCTCTTGAGGGTTCTGGTGGGTGGCTATGCAATTTTCCAGGAAGGGTGATTCTTCACCTTACCGTGATCGGGGGGGGGGGGTTTGGTTACCCGATCTCAAAATTGACTCTTTAAAGTAGGTAGCAATTTTGGGGATCCGCCTCAATCGAATAAAAAAATTTCGTGGGGTTGGCTCTTTCAAATATCGATTTCGAGGGTTTGGCTCAATCGATATAAGCCCATTTCGTAATTTTGCCTTCTCCAAAAGACAATTTCGCGGGATATTTCCAGGAATCGGCCCTGTAAAGCCTCAATTTGGCAGATTTATCTTCTTTTAAAATCATTTCATGGATTGGACTATTTCAAATGGACATTTCGGGTGATTAGCTCAAGTACGCCAGTTTCACTTTCAAGGCCCATTTTTTGCGGATCTGGCGCCTTCAAGGCCAATATCGTGGATTTTCATGGTTAAACAATTCAATTTTGTAGGGCTGAATTCTTCAAAAACCGAATTATTCGGATTTCAATTCTGTAAAACCCCAATTTCCCGAATTTGCCGTGAATTGGCGTTTTCTCAATTTTAGCTGCAAAAAACAACAACAAAAAAAAAACAACAACAAAAAAAAACGCCTTTTTCTGTACATGAATTAGCATCATTTGTAGATTAGAATTTGTAGATGAAATAGCAATTTTCACCACCTCTAGCTGTTTATTAGCGAGTTTTCCTAAATTTTATTAGCGATTTATCCATTTTTCAGAGTTTTAACCACGAAGTATAGTGTTCCTGTTCCAGGCATTAGTGATTTTAATAGACGCTAATTAGCGATTTTACTCAATTTGTTTCGCAAATTAGCGTTTATAATCTCGCGAACAAGCAATTTTTCCAATTTAAGCCACGATTGTCCAATAACTAACGCTGTACTGAATTTTATACGCAAATTCACGCTTTTTCTCAATTTTACTCGTCATGGAGCGTTTTTATCTCGCGAAATAGCGATGTTTGCCAATGATTCAGCTTTTTGCCTAATTTTAATACCGTCAATAATTAGCGTTTATTCTCGATTTTATACGTGAATTAACCATTTTGCTCCATTTCAGTCGCGAAGTAACGTTTTTTATCGGTTGACTTGACGACTTTTATCACTTTTGGGGCGCAATTTACAGTTTTGACTCATTTTAGCCGCTAATTACCTTTCATCCTAATTACCTTCTTCTCAATTTAGCGTCGCGAATTGGCATTTTCTTAATTTTAGCCGCAAAATGAACGTTTTTTTCTCAATTTCACCGATGAATTAGCGATTTTTCACCATTTTAGCAGTGTATTGCATTGAATGGAAAACGCCATAAGTTTGTTTATTCAGCCCAGTGGGATGTTATAACCCACAGAAGACACACGCAGAAGTCTTGATAAGCTGTATCTTCGGAAAATTACGATAAGTAATTTCTAGTTACACGTGTGCGTAAAAACTTGAAGGTTTAATCAATTATTTTCAAAGTTCTTTCTAATTGTCGGGATTTTCCTCGCCACCGCCAAATTAAATTAAATTTGGAAATAATCACGTGAAAGGCTTTGTTCCTAGTGATAAATTGTCACAAGCTTTTTTTTTCTACTCGGATTTCCGCCTTTTTAAGCCATACCCAGCTATTATAGTCAGCAGTAAAAAAAAGTAGGATGGGAGGGGGCGATACAGTAGCGAAAGAAAGTAGAAAAAAGATTTATTACGAAGGCTTAAAGCCGAGGCCTTCACTCTCTCTTTCTCTCTCTCTCTATATCGTTCCACTTCTGAGCCTTGCTAGACGGGAAACAGACGCTTTTTTCACTGTTAACGCGAAGGATTCGCCCCGGGAACGGGATTACTATAAGGAGGAAAGGATTTTGAGGAAATTTTGTTGAGGGAGGGAAGGGGAAGCCTCTTCTTTCATTTATAAGAAAGACCGGAGACAGGAAAATTGGATGCAGAACGATTATTATACTTTCACATTTAGGAACGGAAAAAAATGGCATCTGCAGCGTTCTAACCAGACGCGGATCCAGAGTCGGCTCAAGGAGGGGGCCATGACCCCATGAAACGCTGTAAATGTTTGGCTAAAATATTCCTGGTCTCGAAAGAAGTGAACTCAACCTATGGGTGGAAGGGGGGAAGGAGGCATGGCCTCTCATGCCACGCCGCTGGAACTTCTGAGTTTTGGACTCGGCAAACCCAATAATCTGCGCGTTTAACCTCTCCCCAGCCTTATCTTTTGACCTCTTTTCGACTCGTTTTCTAGGAGCAATTGGGCATTGTACAAGGGGCTCATAAACCACGCCCGGTTAAATAGAAACACTTTGAATAGACAAAATGATCAAATTAAAAAAAAAAAAAAATGGCTAAACCATGAATTTAGAGGTTTCTCTACACAGAGGGTACGAAAATCGAGACGAATTTTCGATCAAATGAGCGGTTGAAGTGGTTCTCACTGTGATGCCACCGTTTTTGACCACTTATTACTCACGTTCGCATAAGGTTGTGAACAGTAAAGTTGAACATGCTATCCACACAATCGACAGCTGTTTGAATTACAGTGGAGCTCCAAGCCACGGAACACGGTAAAGCTTCAACCTTGGCAGGCAGGCTCAGAGGGCTTGAGCCTCCTCTTTGAGTTCGGTGGGTAATGTGGAGACGGTCGTATTTGGTTAGGTGGACGGGGGAGGGGGGGACGACTGGGTCATTGATTGTGTCACTTAATTTTTTACGGCGCGAAAGGCCTTTAATTTGGCCGTTCGCATGGCTCGAGTTGCGTCAGTTAAGCCGTGTACATGGCGAAAACAGTACAGA
>CM075938.1:60087084-60227084 GCA_038030265.1 Corythucha ciliata
AGACTGAAAAGTTAAAAGGGGTGGTGGGACAAGTCTGAAGGGTGAATCAAATTTGAGCAAAGTGGGAGGAGCATTGAAAAGAGTTTAAGCTGTCAACGTACATCCTGCGAAGAGAGGATGCCGGAATACTTTGGCGTTAACTTATTTTCAGACATGACTACTCACGTTATCTTGATGACTAAAATGAAGAAAAAGCGCTGTGCAGTAGAAAAAAAAAAAAACACGCTAATGCCGGGCTAAAATTTTAAAAAAATGACAAATTCGCGTAACTGAAATGGCTAAAATTTCGATAAATGCTAATTCACGAATGAAATTTAGAAAAATGGCTAGCTGCTAAAATTGGGACAAACGGTAATCCACGAAAAAATTGAGAAAAATAGCTAATTCGCTAATGAAATTGACCAAAAGCTCTACTTAGCGGCTAAACTTGGAACAATCCTATTTCGCGGACTAAACTGAGAAGAATCCCTAATTAATTCGCGGCTAAAATTGTGAAAGATCAATAAATTAATTAGACTGATATTATCCGGACGACGATGGAAGGGCATAGCCAAGGCCCTCTATACTCACTTCGTTCAGGCCTGACCAGGGGGGTGACACTCAGGGCGGGACGGGAAGAATCATTTGGGGGGAAGTTCCCCGTTAGACTCGTACCAACGTAACATATTATTCAAAATAAGTAAACAGAGAAAGTGACCATATGGTGGCAGCATTGTTAATAAAAACACATTTTTTTTTGGTTGCTGATGTTTTAAATTGACGTCGACCATTTATTTTCAAAAAGTACTTGGAGACTTTTTACGAGATTTTTTTTTTTGTTTCTCGACTATTTCCTCGTTTTTTCTTGCCATTTTGTCAATTTTGTGGCTACTAAAATCGAGTATTCAAGGTTACTATGCACAGAGGCCAAAGTGCTGGGAATTTAAAATGCAAAAATAAAGAAAACCCCGAAATTAAATGGGCTTGGGGAAGGGGGAGTTCATTGTCAAGAAGGGAGGGGTGTCCTAGCATAACCTGACACAATGATAACAGCCCCCCGCAAGAAGAAGCCTATCCACTTGGCGTCACATACCCCCAACAATTATTGAGAGTGCCCCTTCTGTACGTTAGTACAGTAATTATTCTATGGGCCTGACCCAAGAAAACAAGATGGCGGCGCAAGTAGTCCGACTCTCTACCTTACTCTCGCGCTTGTATTCGTAGCTCTTTCTTCCTTTTTACATTTTTTTTTTCAACTTATGAGTCATCTGATCGCAATACTGCATCTAAATTAATTGAAAATGTTGCCTTAGTGTGTTTCTAAAACCCTTCCTTAGCAGCTTTATGCATTCGGCAAATATAAATGAGGGCTTACAGGGGTTGAATAGGAATCGTACGCACACAGTTTTTAGCAAGTTTAATTAAGATATCTCATAACTAAACCAGTACCCAGGGCTTACCACTTGGCGGTAACTGTTTTCAAGCCCCTTCCCGTCCCTACCCCAACCACCCAGCCAAAAAATAGTGAACGAGAAAAACAAAATTGAGGGGGGAAAATAAGGGTTTTGAATACAAATGAGTGTGTATGCAGAATTTGTTTAAAAGATTGTACCTACTATAAATGAGAATACAGTTTACTTTGATGAGTTTTTGTTTACTTTGATTGAAGCTTTGCAATTTTTGATACAGTAGTTTTTTTAACTTGAATTTTGTCTTTTTGAATTTTTGAATAATTATTTAACAAAATGTTCGAAAAAATATGCATAATTTTATTCAGTAAATCAGATGCCTTTAAGCCACAGACAGAGCATGCAGCAAGAAATTGAGCGTCGGTGATGCGTTGTTCGAAAGCCAAAATTGACAGTTCTTTCAATACGGCCCTTTGGTTTGGTGAATGTATGAATCGCAATTCATATTCGGGGGAAATGAGCTGTTTGAATACCAAGAGGGATTGCATTAATAAGTTTACTAAGTACTCCTGCGGATACTTTAAGCCCCCTCTGTCAATTATATTGAGGTAATCATATTTCTTATCTATGACTATGTCCATGTCCCTGTTTTTAAGAAGGGAAGTCTTACAATTGCTGCAATTGTTCCTATCACAAATTTTTTTGCCTATATAACCGGCAATATAAATAAGGACCTTAACTTCCCAATCTTCTACATCCATATTTTCAATTTGTTCCATAATTGTCTCAAAATAGTCCGAAGTATCTGAAGGGTCACGGCTCTTTTCTTGTTCGTCATCACGCGAATCAATGCTTTGCAAAAAGCATTTAATGCTGAATTCCCCTTTGACTGACGACTTAAGTTTCAATAATCCTTTTATCTTAAGTTTTTTTTCTGATTCCATGATCTGATTCACAGAAATGTTACTGGCCGAAGCGATTTTCAATTTCGTCATTTTGAAATTTTCCAAGCAAAACGTACGAGAATTTCAGTTTTTCGAGGAGGTACGAACTGATTTCTACTAAAGTTGCTGTCGTGTGGCGAAGGGCGAAGTATGTTTCGGCAGAAAGTTTGCCGTGCCTCTTTGCTTGAAGTGAGCTACAACCTTGCACTGGTATTGCTTCCCATGCATCCAGCCATTTAACAAAATTTTTTAAAAACAGTATATTTTCATCGTCCGGGGTCTCTGAAAGGGTCTCTCAATTTCATCCCCAACAATTTGCTTTTGCAATTCACGATTTTCCACCAGGAAGAAATAGTTTGAAGAAATATGACTGTGCCGGCAATAGAAGTCTCATCATTTTTGAATGTCTCCTTCAACGCTGCAATATTCTTTTCGTCGAACATTTTTAGACAGTTCGCCACATCTTGCCTTTCAATGCTGGTCGGGAAAAGAACTTTACGAGACAATGACGGAGCTAATTTTACTACGTTACACTGCTCGTTAGAATATACGTCTCGTAAGTCCTGAAGGCAGGCCCATTGTGAGTCAACGCGTGATTCAGAACCGGAGGGAAATTTGGGGATGGAAAATGATTTGCGAGGGTCTTTTTGATTAAGCCAGTTGTTCCTGACATTTTTTACCAAGTGTACGGTATCAAATAAAATGAAAATGTCAAAGTTAGGGTTCGATGGGTTTGTAAAAGAAGTTTTCAAATTTCCGCCACAAAGCATTTCAAAACATTTTCTGTTTAACCTGTTGTTGTCTGATATTATTGAAATAATTTGATAACCGGCTCTTGTTACAAGCTCGATTACGTTGTTCAGCATGACGAGCAATTCAGAAGAAATAATATTCGATACCGGGAACAAAGCAACAACGTCCTTGTTTTGAGATTGAATGGAAGAAATCATGAAAGTTTGGACAGTTTTCGCGTAGGATAAACTTTCATCTTTGTGTAGGTGACCTGATTTGTAGGCTACGCCAGATTTTACATAAACCTCGTCTAGCATAAGATTTACTAACTTCTCCTCGGGGCGTAATAGACGATTTCCACTCATGCGCTCTTCAGTCCTACTTCAACAGTTTTGCAACCCGCTTAGGCCAGGTTATGGGTTACTCTTGTCTTGTGTTGTGTAAAGTGAACTTACTTTTCTCTCATTTCCGTCAAACTAAACCCACATTTGCAGTTATTCAATTCTGATTATATTCTTCAGCCACCGACACACGAAATGTACCGATGAAAACTCGTCGTTCCGGCGGCACCATAACATGAAGTCCCATCATAATTGCGCATTTATCACACGCCTTCACATGTACTTCCTCTTCTTTTTTTCCTCAATTTAGGACGTTTTCAGTCAAGTGCCGGTATGGATGAGGGAAAGGGATAAATTTAGTAGCTGGATCAAAACCAGGTCGACCTGGAACGGAAGAACTCGTACAGTCGCCAAAGCATCAATAGTATCGCATTTTTCTGACGTTAGATGAGAAGCACGCGAAGGAAGTGTAATTGTAGACTCGAAATAAACGTAAAACTAAAAAATCATGTAGTATTTGAAACCGAAATATACTCGTAGTAATGCTAGCAATTTGACAAAAATAATACTGTTAAAGAGGCTCTCGGCAACTATAAATAAACCCATAACCTGCAGTTCTAAACCTTCGCTTTTTTCACGGAAATCGTCTATTGCTGGCACTTTTCAGACAAAAAATTCAGATGATAATCATTTATTCCAGACAGGCAGGATTTATTATTTTCATTGTGAGTTTTTTGAAGTAACTGTAGTGAGGTATTGTCAGCTTTGGAATTTCTAAGTAAATTGTAAACTGAAGGACTGTTAAAATAAATTGACGCTGCCCATAAGACAGTCTCTGTAGAGTACTTGGGCTTACTGAGGGACAATAATTTGACTTGATCTTGAATGAATTGGATGGATTTCTGCTTGCTTGCGTCTAGTGACAAAAAATCATCTGCTTGTTGACATTCTTGGAGATTTTCATGTACTTTTTTCAAAATTTGAATTGCAGATTTTTCCAAGTTTGATGAAACAGGTTGATTACTGAGGAATTCAATTAATTGGTTCAATTTGTTCCAGCTAGTGGCGGAAAACATATATTTGCTGACTGAATTATCAATAGAACTATTGTTTACAAAAATATGCAACTTCAGGTCTTTAGAAACTACAAAAGACTTTGCTACGGAGGGGGAATGTTCCGTGTTTAAAAGGCAAAAGCAAATTTTGTCTTCGCCGACAACTGGAAGAAACTCTTTTAGCCCTAAATTACTCTTGTACGATTCAATTAATTCGCCAAAGCTTTTGATTTTGTCTTTTTCTTGTAGCAGCAATTCGTATTGCCGTTTTTTGTCATTCTCCCTTTTTTTAATTTCATCCCTTCGGTCATCAGGAATTTTTCTTTTTTGGGGAAGGGAGGACGAGAGGTAAGACGGCTGGTTCTCAAATAGGCTGGGAACAGCATCTTCTCCGAGCTTAAGGTGTTTACGAGGGACAGTCACGACGCTGAGGTCCGCTAGTTTAATAGCGTCATTTCGAATAATAAATCGCTCCTCAAAGTGTTTGATACACACTTTTGAATACTCCGAAGGCTTAAAATCTTGCCTGTGAATGGCCCTTGCCCAAGTATTCCTCACTACTGGGTCTCGAGGGAAAGAAAAAACGGGTATATAATCTGAACCCGAGCCAAAATTGGACCGACATCCAGGAACACAGCACTTTGGCATAGTTAATATTTATTTATTTCAAAAAGGCATTTAATTTAATTACGCAGCAAAAAATAAAAAAGTAAAAAAAAACAAAACAAAGGCTTCTTCTGAACCTTCTAATCTCCACATTCACTCTTCGCTCGTATACAACAGGAGAACAGAACCGGACTGAATGAGTGGTGACTAGGGGTGTGACGGTACGCTTGGAGCAGTGACGTGTCACCGATATGAGAGTTGGAGCAGTCTGTCACTGCTCCAGCCTACCCGGCTTAACTGCTCCACGATGGAGCAGTTACCGTATCGGTTAGAAAAATATTCAGCCAGCCTTCTCGGCGTAACAGCTCCAACGTGGAGCAGTTAGAGTATCGGTTGAAAAACAAAATATATTCTACCACTCGAACGTTTACCCCCACGGGGATGCGAAGTGGAACTTAAAAAAATCTCCTCTTCCTTGAAGTGAATAATGATTAATTACAAAATTATTCAAATGGATTCATATTTCATTGAAATAAGATCGACTGGGAATTAAGTACGAACAGAGAAATGAGCTGGAGGGGAGCTTCACTTGGAGCAGTTATAGCAGTGGAACAGATAAACCCCTTCCTATTTTCTTTTAACTCTTCCACACAATGTGCGCTTGCGTGGAGCAGTGGAGCAGTTGTACCGGTATCGTGTCACTGCTCCATTCCTGTCACTGGAGCAATTGGAGCAGTGACAAATTTCTCGAGTACCGTCACACCCCTAGTGGTGACTGGTGAATGAAGAGGTGAGCGAGTGGGAACGAATGGACTAGTTGCGCCGCCATCTTTGTCGTTCTAGAGTGGAAGGGTCAGGCCTGAACGAAGTGAGTATAGAGGGCCTTGGCATAGCCCAACACGATTCGAGTTTCGAGAAAAAATGGCTCCCCGGCGGGATTTGAACCCGCAACCTCTGGATTACCAGTCCAGCACGCTGCCATTTGCGCCACGGAGACGCCTATGGGAGTCGTACACCGAGGGATAAGCTAAGCCGAACCCCACCCAGGTCCATTGCTTCTCGAAACTCTAGGCGCTTCTCCTGATCGGTAAACCACGCCGAATTTTATCTTCCCCCCCCCCCTTCCTCCTTCCATCGTCGTCCGGATAATATCAGTCTAATTAATTTACTAATTAAATACCGGCGACAGATTTATTCAGTATATCCATCTTGTGAAAGATCTGTTAATTTGCGCATAAATTATAGAAAAAACGCTAATTAAAGTGAAAAAAAATCGTTTTAGTCAGTGCTAAAAATTGACAAAAACGCTAATTCACGACCAAAATTTAGTAATAACGCTGACTCGAGGTTAAAATTTAGGGGAAAAAATCCATGGCTTCTGAAGGCAACTTCGAGCCGAAAACTGGAAAAACGCGCTAGCCCATAGCTGAAAGTTGGGGAAAAAAAATTGTTAATGCGCGGCAAAAATATTTCATACACCGCTTATTTGCGGCTAATGTTGAGAAAAATCACTTCAGCGCGGCTGAAATTAATGAAAAACGCTGTACTTGCAGCTTAAGGTAAGAAAAAAAAGCTAATTCACTGCTGAAAAGGTAAAAAATCGCTAATTTGCTGCAAAAATGGAAGAAAACTTCAATTCATGGCAAAAATTGAGACAAATCGGTAACATGGGATAAAAACACTGCTTCGCGGGTGAAATTGAGGAAAATCACCAATTCGCGATAAAGTATATAGATAAAAGGCTAGTAGAATAGAATGTAGAGGAAAAGCTCTTTAATTCACGACTATAAAATTGAGAGAGAAAAAAAAAAAAAAAAAAAAAATTTTTGGCTATTTTATAGTTTTGAAATTTTCATAAACCAAATGCGCTTCTTAGGTCATATTTTCTCGATCACCTCCCCCCCTCTCCTCATAATTTTGCTAGACGCGCCCCCTGGGAAAGGCGCCCCCGGGCGGTCGCCCCCTTCCCCCCTAAAGCCGGCACTGTCAACACGTTGCAGGTAAAACGCTGCGTCTGGACTGGAAAACTGCGCAGTTTGTTTTGATTCCGTTGCGAAGACTGCAGTTGCAGAGACCCGCCCTGAACTGCTCAGACTGAAGCTCGGCGCTCACGATGAATTGTTCGAAGTTCGAAGCATTGTTTACTTGCAAGAAAAAAATGATCCCCCCCCCCCCTTGTGAGCGGATGGTTTTTCAAAACAGGCAGGCAATGCTGCTTCAAGCTTCAAAAAACAGCGTCGAGTGCTCCAAGCTTTATAGAACGTGTGTACTTGCTAGGTAGTACGAATCAATTTACTTACCTAGAAATCCTAAGAATTCCGTTACCGTTAAGCGCATATTTTCGGAGTAACAATACAATCACAAAACGAACACATTACGAGACCATTAATGAGTAGGGAAGGCTAGAAAAGAGATGTGAGTAAATGTGACCAAGCCAAGTTCCCCTGAGGTTCATTATTTATGTTATTCGCAATGACCGAATTCGCCCATTGCCCGAAAAATTTACCCACAACGCGTTATGGGCAATGTGAAATGCTCACGACCCGTCGTGGGTAATTTTATTCACCCAGTGGGCGGAATGAAATACCAATAACGCGTTCTGGGTAATTCATTTTACTCAATAGCCGAAATAAAGGTTAGGGTGAGTCTAGTTCGCGTCGTGGGTCTTCCGATTTTACCCACAACGCCGTTGTGTGTATTTCGAATTACCCATATAGCGATTTTAACCCGGCTTCTGTGACTCGCCTGATTAAACAGCGATAACTTACAGTTTGAGTCTGTTGGGCGTCTCGTGAAAAATGCCGCGGGACACGGGGACATTTCACGCGTGAATAAATAAATTTTGCCTCCTTGAGTGTCCCTCGTTCGTTGTTTGGCTACTATCTTTTCTTTTTAATTTCCTTTTTGTTTTACTTTTTTTATTCAAGCATAATTGTGTTTAATTATCATTCCGTATCATTTTATGTAATTATACAGCAATAACGCTGTAATGGGAGTTGAGACACATCTGACTCTGCTTTGAGTAATTCGAAATGCGCACAACGCAGTGGGTAAAAACGGAAGACCCACGACGCGAAATAGACTAACCTAACCTTAATTTCGGCTATTGAGTAAAATGAGTTACCCAGAACGCGTTATGGGAATTTCATTCCGCCCTGGGCGAAAATAATTACCTACGACGCGTTGTGAGCATTTCCGAGCGATGTTTGTTCCATTTCTCTGCCAGTGATTCCACTAGGCGTTGGACGAAAGCTCGGAACTCCCTGTGAAGGATGCCTTCGCATGAGGTGATGAGGGGACAGAACGAGCCGTGCAGGTCTTCTGCTGCTGCATCGTACTTCCTGTGTTTGGCTCGTGCTGCTTCTTCGGCGACTGCTGACCATTCGCGGGTGGAGTAGGAAGAGGCGTCAGCGTTTATCACGCGGATATCGTAAAACGACGCCCTCTCCCTGTCCCATACTCCGTGAGCCTTAATATCGGCCATTAGGCCTGGCTGTCCCAGCGTGCCTTCGCGCATGACTGGCTCGACCATCACTCCCCTGAATGCTTGCCTGGTCAGCCCTGCCACCACATCCCGGATCTGATCGTGGCCGTGCTTAACCAGCCCTCCATGTTTGCAGTTGAGTGCATGGTTTGCATTCATTTCTTGCCTGCACCCATCGCAGCTTCCCTGAAGACTGAGCATTGGTTTCGAGTACCTTAAACAAAGTGCATCCTGGAACTGGGTTGAAGTGAGATCCAGACCATCTGCCACAGTTGGTATTATTGACAGCCATTGAGAGGCGTTTTCGTCTATAATCCGCTGCAGTGTCCGTCTTGTCTCTGGAGCCAACTCCTCCACCACCTGCTGGCTTTTCTCGGAGTCACGCTGCTTACGGGCTGCCTTTTCAGTCATTTGCTCCTGGGTGACTCTCATGGCGTGTCTGTTTCCATCAAACTCAGCCCCTATTGAAACGGATTCGGCCAGCACTGACGTTGCCCTCTGTGAGATACCCCACCTGACATCTGCGGTTTGTACTGGGTCTTCTATGGCTAGGCCCCCATGTTTCACAGGGAGGGCGAGGAGTTCGTGTTCAGTTGTGGAAGGGGTCCTATTGCGTCCCTGAGTGGCTCATATTCTTCCACACACCCTTGTATGACACGTTGTAGATACGCTCATTCCATTTGAAGAGACTTGGTGAAAGCTGTGTATGTCGCTTGGGGACTTTTTTGGGCACACTCAGCAAATGAGTCTATGTGGTCTATCCATTTTGTGACTTTATCCCTCACATAACTCTCTGCGCCTGTTGAGCCGATGATGCCTCCCAAATACCTATGAGACCCGACTACCCTGAGCTCTGGGAACAACTGTCTCGCCTCTTCTTCCTTTCCTGGTTTTACTATGAGGTAGCTTTTCTGCGGTTCTGGGTGGTAGCCCCACTTTAGTCCCTCCTGTTTGAGCAGGTTGAGCCACTCTTTTAAGTTTGGGAGGTTCCCTGCACATGCTGAGTCGTCGGCATACCAGCTTTTGCGCCACTGTGAGCCCTTCAGTTTTCTGATTAGAGGCAAGGTGCCTACTGCGTACATCAGCATGCCCAGAGGGTCACCTTGTGTTGTGCCCTCTCTGCTGAGGATTACTGCTTTGCTTCGTCTAAACACTGTTTTGGGGAAGCCACGGTATGTATTGAAGAGGAAATTGGCACACCGAGGCCAAAGCACCCTGGCATTCCACAAGGCTAATGGGCGGCACATGGCGTTAAATGCGTTTGATGCGTCCATAAGTAATACTCCCTCACAATCGTCCTGCGTCTCAAATAGCGTATTGATGCCATGCACCGCTCCTTCAGTTCCTGCTTTGATCCCTCCACACAGCTGGTCCGCTCCACACTCTTCTGCTAGGTCGCTGCCTGTCAAAGTGGCCATTGTTTTTGCGCATACTCTTTGGAGCACCTCCCCTACACCGATCGGCCGGACCCCAGGATTCTTGTCCAGGGCGACTCCTCGTCTTGCGAGCAAGGCTCGTATGCTTCCCCACTGAACGACTGTGTTTGCTAAAAGACGTTTAAGTGCAGCTACTGCGTCCCTCAAACGAGCAATATGAGCGCCGTATCGAAGCAAGGAAGCAAGAGATTCCTCCACTGTTCAGCGTCTGTGCCGCTTGGTCCGGCACTTCCTTTGAGGCGATGAGCTGCACGCTCTATGTGTCCTGGTGAGACGTTCACATCCATCCTGAAGGGGAGGTTGCTGAAAGGAATGTCTCTGCTGCCGGGGTCATCTGATGAGGGTGTTTCTCCTTGAGGATGTCCAATACTGTGTTCCCTGCGCTGATGACTGTTTCCGGTAAAAGTACACTTCCGCCCCCTCGGTCTGTAGCCCACCTAGCAGCGTCCCTTAGTCTGCCACTTGCGACTAGTCTCGTGAGAACCCGTGCTCTTTGCGGTTGGTCCAGTGCTCGATGGTTACCTCTTTTCAACTTCTTGTCGCACCTTATTGCTTCCTGGACTAGTTCGTCGAATCTCTCGCCTTCCCAGAGCTCCAAGCGTTTGCTGATTGATCTCCTTACGTCGAGAGGTTAGTTTACCTGCTTCTCTCGTTGTAGCACCGTGGCACATAACACGAAGATTCTCTCTGATGTGTGGGTCCCGTTGACTACCCCCATGATCTCTGAGGTCAGTAATGAGGCAAGTTTACGGCCTACGTTCCCTCGAGGGACTGTGTATTGCTTGCCCTGAAGTGTTGCTATCTGATACCATCGAGCCCCCCACTCCTCGTCACCTCCCTCGTCTGCTGAGTTCACGAGACCTGCTCCGAATCCCTCCATGAACTTGCTTTGCACGTAATCTGGGACGATGTCTGAATTTGGATCCTGAATTTCTGTACCGTTGAAAGTGTTATCTTGATCCTCGCCCATGTCGTCTGTCCGGATCCCTGCGTTAGGATGGGCACGGTTAACATGGGTCCGCATGCCCCGCCTTGTATAGCTCCCACTACAGTATTGACAATTTTCTCGGTCTCTTTGAGACGCCATGCCAACGCGTGAATAACGACAATGCCAAAATTTTTGAAAATATTTCCGAAACGATAACAAACTCGCGTATGCCTCTTTGCCGCCCCGTGCGACCTATCCGCCGAGAAACTTACTGTTCTACTAATGTGCCGTCCCTAGTTGAATCACTGAGTACTTTTCTAAGCAAAAAATTTCGATTATTCCCTTGAAAACGAGGGAATTTCGAGGAGCAAATTTCGCTGTCCCTCCCAAGCAACGATTCGTTTACACTTTTCGATACTGTTTTGTTGGTGTTGCCGGTGTTTTTCAAGAGAGGGAATAATTTCCACCGAGGCATTTTCTTTTTGGAAGCTTGGATTTTTCCATCATAATGGCCACTCGCAAAATTGACTTGTGTTGGCCCGCAATGCAGTATTCCAACCAGGAAACATAAATTCATTCATTTCGAGCTCTCAATCAACATTTAAAACCACGAATTTAATTAAAACACCCGGCACTGTCATTGAAATCAGTAGGACTTCTACCAAGGAGTACTCTTTTCATTATCAGACGGCAGCGCTCCAAGTGACAGCTTGAATTCCCAATAGGAGGGGAGATTTTGAACTGGTGGCGGGGAGGAGTGGATGTATAATTTCCAACATTACGGTGGACACTGTGCCAATTTTCCCCTGTATTATACCCAAAAAAAAAAAAAAAATACTGACGCACAGTCCCGGAACCACTAGCGTACCGTGGTAGGGGCGGACCGCCCCGGGCCCCCTGCCAGGCGCCCCCCCCCCCCCCGAGAAGCTTAAACGCGGAAAAATTAGGATTTTTAGGTTCATTCGTGTAAACCAGTTGGACTAAGATTTTTTTGTTTACGAATATAACGTTACAAGTGATATCAGCAAAGAGTGTGATCTGACTATTCGATTGGAGGGGAATTCACGGCTAAAATAGAGAAAATACACCGCCCCCACTTCCAAGTTTCGTTAGGTCCTTTAAGCGCGCTATAATGTATACTGATCCGCAATTTGCAACGCGCTAATATTCGTGGCTATAACTGCGAAAAAGCGCTGGTTCGTGGTCTCACGATGCACAACTTCCAGACCGAAATTGAGAAAAAATCGTCGATTCGACGGCCATTCCACGGCTTAAAATGTAGACATCAATGCAAAAATGTTGTTTCTGGGCCAAGCCCGTGGCTACGATTGAGAATGAGAATACACGCTACACGCTACTAATTCAATGCTGTACAAGTAAACAAAAATCGTGCCAATTATTGCCAAAAACAAGGCTAATTCGAGTTTAAACTAGACCAAAATGGCAAATTCACAACTCAAATGGCGAAAAATAATCTATTAATAAAAAAAAAAAGAGAATGGATAATGTGCTAATTCGCTAAAAAATTATCAGAAAACGCTATTTCACAGCTAAAATGAAGAAAAATCACTAATTCGCGGCTGAAATTGAGAAAACGAAAATCTGTACAGCTTTCTGAAAGAATCGAGGCTCAAACTGAGAAACAGCGCTAATCCGTAGAAAAAAATTGCTCACGCGGGGCTAAAACCTAAAAAAACAAGGCGGCTAGAATTGACAAAAATATTCATTAGCGCGGCCAACATTATGAAAAACACTAATTTTCAACTCAAACTAATTCACTGCTAAAAAAATGGCTAAACTGCAGCTCAAAATGAGGAAAACGCCAAATCGTGGCTAAAATGGAGGAAAATAGCCAACATAAACGAAAGAATGGAAATAATGGAAAGAATCCCACTTGAAAAGGAAAGGTTATGGACCACTGGCGTAGGCAGTAATTAGCTTGATTGCCAGCTGTTTTGGCCATGCAAATTAAATTTTGTGAATGAATAGTATGTTTTTGACGCTCATTTGTCGCCAATGGCGGCGGAACCGGGAGAGCAGGGTGGGCGGCCGCCCCCCCCCCGGAATTTAGTCTGGGGGGGGGCGTCGCCCCCCACCCAGGCTTCAATGCCAATCTTCTATCCCGAATACTGCACCCAAAGTTCTTATTCTATCCTTTTCGCTTCTTATTCGAGGACCAAGCGACCGTCACTCAGATCGAAAACCCTGGATCATTTGCGAGAAGATGAAAAATAGCAATGCCTAGAACATTCGCCCCCCCCCCCCATCTTTCACTTTTCTGCAGACTTTTTGTTAGGTATATTATTGATTCTTCTTCTACACTTTACCCCCTGCCATCTGGCAAAGGAGGGCGATCCACCTATCGGCCACCCTCCCCGGAGAGGGTTTTAGCCCAAATTTAAGCAATATGAAGCACAGGCGTAGCAAGGGGCGTGCGGCGTGTGCGGTGCGCACCGGGCATCTCTACCCCTGGGGGCATCAAACCCGCTGTTTTTTTATGCGATCACCGCTACCCAGTGGCGGAACAACACTTGTCCGGGGCCCGGGGCGGAAATCTCTAGGAGGCCCTTTAGTCTCTAATTAAACCGTAAATATACTTTTTTGCAGCTTTGAAGTATATATTTTCCTCAATTTTAGCCACGAAATTGCCTTTAAAGTGCGTTTTCTCAATTTTTTCCGCGAATTAGCTCATTTTCTCATTTTTAGCTGCGAATCGGCGCTTTTTACAAGCTCTTACCGTGAAGTTGCCTAAAGAATCCGCAAATTAGGTAGCGTTTAAGTGCTCTTTCCCAATTTTATCCGCAAATTAGCAATTTTTCTAAATTTAAGCCGTAAATTCGCGCTTTTCTCCATTACAAAAAAAAACCATTCGTGTTTTTCTCTATTTATTACCCTCGAATTAGCGCTTTTTCACAGTTTTAGCCGCTTGAATTAGCGCTTTTTCTCAATTTTATTCCCAAAGTTCCCCAAGAATGTGCAAGTTGGGGTATTCGCAATTTCAGCTGTGAATTAGTCTTTTTACCCCCAATTTAGCAGTGAATGGGCACATTTTTTAATTTTAGCTGGAAATTATAGCACTTTTTCTCGATTTTATCTGTAAAATTGAAATGTTTTGTAACTTAGTTGTGAATTAAAGTTTTCCTCCACTTTTAGACGCAAATTCGCGTTTTTCTCTATTTCACGCCGTGAATCGCAGCGCTTTTTCTCAATTTCAGTCCCAGCCCCGAGAATCCGTGAGTTGGCGTTTTCTGTGAATTCGCGCTTTTTCCCCAATGTTTAAAGCTGCCAAATTGTAACACTTTATCATAATAGCGTGTTTCTCTACTTTTAGACTCGAATTCGCGTTATTCTCTTTTTTATCCTTGAATTAGCGTTTTTCTCATCTTTAGCGCGTGAATTAGCGCTTTTCAGCGCCTTAAAGTTGCCCCTAAGAATTGGCGAATTGGCGTTTTCTCTCATTTTCAGTTGTGAATTAGCGTTTTGTTTCTGAATTTTAGCAGTAAATTAGCACATTTTCTTAATTTTAGCTACGATTTTTAGCGTTTTTTCTCGATTTTATCCGTAAAATCGTAATTTTTCATACCTTAGCTGAGTTTTCCTCCACTTTTATCTAGACGCGAATTCGCGTTTTCGACTATTTCACCCGTGAATTAGCGCTTTTTCTAAATTTTAGTCCCAATGTTGCCCCGAGAATCCTTGAGTTGGCGTTTCTCCCTTTTAGCTGTGAATTTGCGCTTGTTCTAAATTTTGAAAGTTGCTAAATTGTAGCACTTTGTCACAATTTTAGCTGTAAATTAGCGTGTTTTTTTTTTTTTTTTTTTTTTTCAAGACGACGCGAATTTGCGTTTTTCTCTTTTTCATCCTTGAATTAGCGCTTTTCTCAGTTTTAGCTGCGTAAATTAGCGCTTTTTCCTAATTTCGCCCCAACAATTCGTGATTTTGCGTTATCTCAATGTCAGCTGTGAATTAGCTAGCGCTTTTTCTTAATATTAACAGCCATAAATTTCAGCAATTTTTCTCAATTTCAGCCGCGAATCAGCGTTTTACTCACTTTTACAAGCGAGTTTAGCCATTCGTTTTCATCTTATCTACTTGAAAATCCCGATTTTTCATCTTCAAGCTATTCAGGGGCCCCCATCCGAACCCCGGATCCGGATTTCTAGTTATGCCCCTACCTGCATTCCCACACTTTGCTGTTTTATTTGAGTACGAATGATTATCGTTTATTATTTAAAACGAATACTTGCCATATTCTTGTGGCAAAAAAACAACTAAGAAATCAATAATAGTATATGTATACGCAGGAGCTAAAGTCGTGGCTCTAAAACGCCGTAAAATTTGCCGCGGTACATTACATTACAAGCCCGGCGGGCGAGGCGAGGTAAATCCCCTTCCTACGAGTGATGTACGACTTTTTTCACGCGACAGCAAGGAAATGATAAAACTGACTTTGACAAATTGACTACTGACTTCTCGTGTCTTTAGTTTAAGAAGACCTTAAACGAGGTTATAACCCGAGTTCATTTACTCTCCGTACTAGGACGGAAAATATTTTCTGGACTAGTACAGAAAATTTCTCGAATGTCACTGTGCGGTAATGGTCAATTTCCCAGACATTTTTGGGTACAGAAAATGACTACTTTCGGAGCATGTCGCTTGAAAAATACTTTAGTTCCTAGGCATGAAAAGAGACACTTTTGGGACTCATTTGCGGCCGTAAAATTCGGTTTTAGTATCATGTGGGATAAAAATAAAATATTATTAGTCAAAAACCTATCAAGAATCAGGCCGTTGTATACCACATTCAAATCATTCCCTAAATGCTGAAAATTCAAGACTATTGGGCACCTCCATACAATACCTTGCCTCCTCTATTTACTTAAAATTGAGAACTACACTACACTTCACCTTCTATTGATAAAAACTAAGGAAGTGATGGTAGTGTAGGGTATGGTGGGGAAGGGAAGGGGGGGAAGCGCCTTAATTTTCGCCCCCCCCTGAACCAAAATACTTCCGCCGCCACTGTTTGTCGCCTACAAGGAAATTTGGAATGGGATGACTGGTAGTGATAGTGGGGGGGGGATTTTATATTTTCTCAAGCCTCCGGGGCTGCGTACCAACTTCCGAGGCTAAATCCTCACAGTCATTCTCTCAATTCACGATCTCCCCCCCCCCACCCTCTCGTATAATTATTATGAAGGAGCTTCTCTAAATGATTAAAAAAACAAAAAAAAAAACGTGAGAGACTATACCTAAAGTGACGTGATTGCGTTTGTTTCTGACTGCTATTTATGTGTGGACTCATGGTGGGAGGGTGGGTGGGTTTATACCCTTGGGGCTCGAATGACCTTAAAAGTTGTGAACCCCCAAAACCATTATTTTGTCGGGCCGGGGTGTTAAACAATTTTCTAAAAAATAATTACGTTTTAAACAAAATACCGTTACCTTGTATTTTACTTGGTCTGTTGCAGTACAATACAAAGTTAAATGTAACGATGACACAATGGTCATCGACTTACGGCGGACCGACGATATGGACGCCATTTATTTGCAAGGACTAAAGTACTATCCAGGTATGTTGATTAAATTACTCAAATATTGGTATTTCACTAAATAAAACTATCGTTTTGTTTTAGATCCTGCGTGCAAAGCGATGCTTGTTGACCATCAGGCGACGTTCACATTGTCGTTAGCGGACGTCTACCAGTGCGCCGTTACAAAAGTGGTCAACAAGGCAACTGTACGTTGTTGTTATTTCGTTGTTTTTTTTTTGTGAGTTTGTCAGTAAATTGAAGTTTTTCATCGCAGGGATTAGTCGCCTTTTATCATTCCATCGTCATCGAGTCAAACTCGCCGAATGAGCGGAAGGAAGTGGTGCAGGTGAAATGTCTTCAGACGGGAAACCACACCATTGTCAAGAGAAATGTGCTTCCTGCTGGCTTTCAGGAACCAATGTAAATTCCCTCACCTCACCCAAGTTTTACATCTTATTGTTAAGACAATTCTTTTTTTTTTTTTTTTTTTGTCCACACCCAGTGATTTAGACATCACGTCGTCTTTAATCGAAGAAGCCCCTCAACCCAAATTGCAAGTGGGCGTTCGTCAGGCCGGTAAATTAGTATCGGGCGAGCTCAACGTCAATCCAGGAACGCCTCTTCAAATGGAGATATATTTGGATAAGACGTCGGCTCCTATTTACGGCCTTCTTGTGAGTTATATGCAAGTTAGTGACACTAAAAATCAAGAGGAAACCATAATTTTTAACGGGTAAATAAGATTGAAATACTGTAGTAATTAATTAATCAAAAATAATTCACGATGTGTTCCCACCATTCTTTTTCATAGTTGCTCGGTAGATCCTTATTTGTTTGAAAATTTCAACACTGTGGACGGTGACTTTCTTGCTGCCAAATTCAGAGCTTTTAAGTTCCCCGATTCGACTTACGTTCAGTTTAAAGGAACTGTGAATGTTTGCTTGGATAAATGCCAAGGGGTAAGAGTTTGGGTGGTATGGGGACGTAAAATTTTGTGCGATGACTTCACGTTTTCACGTCAACAGGTCGAATGCAGCAACGGTCAGATGGGATTCGGCCGAAGAAAACGTGCCATCCCTGTAATGCCTCCCGATCCGAATAAAGTTTTTGAAATTTCAATCAGTTCGTTCATTAAAGTGGACTACAAAGGCGATAACATTCTCGATAAAGGTGAGTCCTTCATTCCCTCTCACACATCCACCCAAACCATACTAAAAAACGCACTAATTTCCCTGTAAAGTTAAGCTAGACCTTGGCTCAGAACCAAATCAATCGTTGTCCGCTAATGGGACGACAGTTCGAGAGATAGCCGACGATCGAAAACAGCAGCTCAAATTGGAAGGTCAAGAAATTCGGGAAGACCTCGTGTACACTGTCATCGATGAAAGGAACGGCTCCTCCTCCTCCTCCTACTCAGTGGCGTCGACTGGGTTCGTGGCGCTGTGCGTCGCCCTCTTCTTCGTCACGTTTTTCCATTGAAAACAAACAAACAACAAAAAAAGGTTAACCATCCGCGAGTTTTGTGTTTTTTTTCTTATAGAGAAAAAAGGAGTCGCATTTGCCCATAAAGTGGCTAAATGAGTTTGCCTTGTTTTAACTGTGATTTGTATAGGATAGACTGACCGATTAATCTTTAAGTAACGCCTCAGTGCTTGCAATAAAATTGAACGTGACTTAACAATTTTTCTAACGTCAAAAATTTGTCCCCTTTATTACCATTTGTTTTCTGTGCAATCATTGACATTCCTCTTGTATAGTTTTTTTTTTCTTTATAAATTCCTTCGAAGATGCGATTTCTAATTTGAAACAAAACTTTTTTTTTTTAACCAATTGGATCTCGCGCTCGAAGGATAACTAAAAACTGTGTTAGTCAGTAAAATCATACTAATAAGACGCCCTAGCTTTCGCCTTTTTTCAGTTTGATTTAATCTTACCTCGTTGTAGAGAACTGGCGAGACATTTTCAAAATGTTTTCAAGAAGGGGAAGGAGGAGAAAATATTTATTTTTTAAAAAATCCACTTTTCGACTAGTCCATTTTATTTGGTGACGAAAGCTGTTATTGAGCTTTTGCAGTTCTTATTAAACAAACAAAAAAACTTTTTTTTTTTAGGAGTAATTGAACAAATTTTATAAACCTCATTTTTAACTTTTATTTTAACTTAATAAAAACAAAAAAACTAACTCAACATTTTCCGATCTTTTGATTTGTTTTACATGCGAAACACTCCGAAGCGTGTCTGTTCAATTGGGGCGTTCATCGTAGCCGATAGGCTGAGCCCGAGGATTTTCCTCGTGTCCACCGGGTCTATGACGCCGTCATCCCACAGTCTGGTGAAAGGAATTAAAAAAAAAAAAAAAAATTTCGTTGTGTGTGTGTGGGGGGGGGGGGGTCACTGTGCGTGAACGTAGACCGAAGACAGAAGAGAGGGCAGCATTTCGCATTCCTCATTGCAATTACTTTGAAAGCACGCTCCCCCCCCCTCCTCCTACCACAATTACAATTCGTCTTGTCTTGTCTTATACACTTACTTATACTTATTAAAATCTAACTTCCCCTTGAGGGGACGGCTCATGGCTGTTTTTGGGTTTTTCGCTAATTTCGACTGTTTATTTTGCTCCGACCTTCCCCCACCCCGAAAGAGCCACCGCCCAACTTTTCATTTAGAAACTTTCTCTCGCCCGGCACATCGCCCTCCGATCAAATCCCTGACCGCTACGCGCTTTTCGCGGTTCATGTGACATTGACGCCTGTGTATTCCCCCCCCCCCCTTCACGCCAAAACTATCTCCTCCCTGGATTTTCATCCGATTTTGGTTTTTAACGGCTTAAAATCTTCCCAACTAAATTCCCCACAGCGCTGAACTCGCCGAATTTCAAAATTCCCTCCCAAACTCGAGTTATAACAATTTTTGTCCGGCGTCAAAATTCGAAAATTTTTCAAATTTCAAAAATCGCAATTTACCCCCACCCCCGATCCTCCAATCGATTTTTGCCCCGAAACAAAGTCGACTCGCCAGGTCTTGGTACTCGGTTGCGGCTACCAAAACGCTAAATTTCCCACTCCTTCCCGGTCAAAATGACGCCTAAAGTTGACTGGAGCAATATAGGAAAATTATAAGCCAACCTTGGAGTGGGTGTGGGGGAGGGGTCAGCCCGGAATCGCCGCCGAAACTTTTCAAAATTATACAAATTTCAATTTGACTGGGTTATATTCGTCGTAGAGGGTTCAAATTTTGACACAAGCTTCATCCTTGCAACTCTGATTTTTGCTGATTTTTTCAGATTTTTAAAAAAATTTCAAATCGGTCAAATTTCAAATTTAAACTGCCAAAAAATTTCACAATTTGAAAAATCGTAGCTCCTTCCAAAATCATCGTATCGTCGTCGGCAGGGTCTTAAAATTTCCACTATACGGTAGCCTATCCAGGAAAAATACCCCAAAAAATGGTGAAAATGTATTTTAACCTCAAAAATCGATGAAAATGAAAAAAGAAATTTTCAAATTTTTGTTCTCCATACTACCCCTGGTGAAATTTTTGGGCTGTTTCGCCGATATTTTTAGAATCACTTGAAATTCAGTTTATAAGGGTTTCATAATTATCTAAAAACGAAAATGGGGTCCGTTTGGCCAATTTAATTTTTCTCGACAGGGCCCCCCCCCCGCGAAAATTATTAAATTTAATTACTGGCGACGAAGGTTGAATTTTTCATATTTTCAGATTCCATTCAAATTTGGTATTTAGAAGTTGTTCGACATGAGGAAAAAGAATATGACGTCAGTCGGGGGGTGGAATTTTTTTTCAACCCCCTCCTCCCCGTGACTGCTAATAGTACGCCTTAGGGATGTGTTTCAATTTTCATCGGAATGCACTCAAATTTGGTATTTGGAGGTTCTTCGACATGAGAAAAAAGAATATGACGTCAGTTAGGGGGTGGAAATTTTTTTCAACCCCCTCCTTCACCGTGGCTTAGGAAATGAATTTTTAGATTTTCATCAGAATCTACTCAAATTCGGTATTTAGGTGGTTTAGAGCCTTTTAAAATTTAATGTGACGTCAGTTTGGGGATGACATTTTTTTTTCAACCCCTTTGTCACTGTGACTCCATTTCTTAGGGGATGATTTTTAGATTTTCATCGGATTGCACTCAAATTCGGTATTTAGGGGTTTCGGAACCTTCTAAAATTAAATATGACGTCAGTTTGGGGATGCAATTTTTTTTCCAACCCCTTTGTCACTGTGGGGGCACTGCTTAAGGGATGATTTATAGATTTTTTTTTCGATGAACGGTAGCTCCCCCCCCCCCCAGAACTGGAATAGTATCTTGCCTTCCTGCGGCATTTCCCTTTAACGGTAGCTTTTCTCAAATCTGGAATAGTATTTAGCTCATTCCTGTGGCATTTCCTATAAACGGTAGCTTTCCTCAAAACCACAATAGTATTTTACTAATTCCCGTAGCATTTCATAGGTATGGT
Source organism: Corythucha ciliata (assembly GCA_038030265.1). NCBI lineage: Eukaryota > Metazoa > Arthropoda > Insecta > Hemiptera > Tingidae > Corythucha > Corythucha ciliata. The sequence goes on from CM075938.1 coordinate 60,108,008, forward strand.
AGCTTTCCCCAGAACGGGAATTGTATTTTGCTCATTCCCATAGCATTTCATATGTATGGTAGCTCTCCCCAGAACTGGAATATTTTCCACAAGACAAGAAAGATGAATAAGAGATCGGCGGTGGCATAAATATTCTGGAGGCAGCAAATTGGAATATCAATATTCTGGGCCAGCAAATTTGAACGTCAATATTCTGAGGGCAGCAAATTTGAATGTCAACAATCTGGGGGCAGTAAGTTCGAAGGTCAATATTCTAAAGGCGTCAAATTTGAATCCCAACGTTCTGGAAGCAGCAAATATTAACGTCAATATTCTAACGGAAGCAAATATGAATGTCAATATTCTGGGGTCAGCAAATTTGAATGCCAATATACTTCCAACCACTATATAAACCCAGGCAGCTATTGGCGATTCAGATTAACCAAATGCGCTCTGGTGGCGGCCCCACCGAAGTAAGAAGAGCGGTAGACTTTCCATGGGCTCTTATGAGAAAACGCAGTTTTTGTTCTTTTTTATGAGTTTTTAGGATTTTTAAAGTTCATTTCTTTGAAATATTAGTTGGTATTACTTCCGACTTTTACAATTAAACTCACCATCGAGAAATAATTGAGATAAAATGAAAAAACTCGCGGTGAGAAAATGATGCCGTTTTCCATTTACCGGGAATTTCGCGCTGCGAGAGAGATTTTTCCTCCCGCCCTTGATGAATAATGGAAAAATCCCCCTACCCTATGCAGAATATTGTGCAAATGAAAAACGCAATAAGTTTTCAAATATCTTTGCGAATTTCCGGTTAAGAAGGGTTGTTCAGCCCCAAAAACAGACTGTCCTTAAACCAAATAATATGTAATTTTCCCCAACAAGGGTGTGTTTATCAATGCACTTATTCTAAAGACAAAGCTGGGATAAGTCTGGTTTCTATGGGCCTTTTGGTAATCAGTAATGCAAAGTTCTCCGAGCTATTACATGAGAAATCCGGTGATTGATAAACCCACCCTGCATGGTGTAAATATCCATCACAGTTGGGGGTCTAATTCCCCTCCAGTAGGCACAGGAAGGTAATCAAAGGAGTATAATAATAAAAGGTTTTCTTTATGAAATTTTTACTAGTCACATTTGAGACTTTTTGAGACTCAAATGCCTTGTTTGAATTGAACAAGCTGGAACAAGCCGGATTATGGATAAGTGGTAGTTTTTTATCCAAGTGGTTAAGTTTTCAAGTAAAATTAGCGCATTAAAAGACGCGATTTCATGAGTTTACCCTATTATGTAAAGAAAGCGAATTTCATCCCAGAAACTGACTGTGCTCACATAAAAAGGGACAATATGTTCCACGAAGAACTTCCACTTTTGCCGGTTAAACGATCGGTGTAGCCTTCTAATGGATAAAAGCTGTCAATTCTTGAATTAACGATTTGTCTCCATTTTAGCCGCGAATTAGCGATTTATCTCCATTTCAGCGATTTTCCCTGCAAAGAATTTGTGTTTTTTCTGATTTGAGCCGCTAATGAGCTATGTGATTATTACCCGTGAATTAGCGCTAAGTTTTCTAATTTTCGCCACGAAGTTGTCTCAAGATACAAATAATAAAAATACCCCAGTAGCGAGTGGTTACACATCTACACCGATGGGTCAGCCCTGGATGCAAGCAAGAACGCAGGAGCTGGGGCCTACTGTGCAGATTTTGAGCTGTATGCTCCGGTTGGTGGCCAGGCGACAAGCTTTGACGGCGAGGTCAAGGCAGTTTGCCTTGCGTTGGAGAGGATCGGCCGCGACTGTCCATCGCGGGTTGTCTTTTTTATCGACTCCCAGGCAGCGATCCTCTCCATTGGCTCGAGACGGCCGTCAGACCACGCCGGAGTTGTGGAGGCTCGGGACCGGATTGACCAGCTGATCGAGGGTGGCGGGAGGATCGCCCTCCAGTGGATCCCCAGTCACTGTGATCTCCATGGAAATGAAAGAGCCGATGCACTGGCGAAACGTGGGTCCATGGAGACACAGCCAAACTCAGCCATATCCCTCAAGAGAATCTGCTGCAGTCGGGTTGCGGGTGAGGCCAGGAGGGTTTGGGAAGCTCTGGCCGAGGGCCGGCAATGGCGGCAGCTTTTGAGCGCGCCAATTTTCTTCCACCTTGCCCCGCGACGAGTTTGTGGCTTCCTTCCGGATGACAACAGGGCGCGACTACCTCCAGAAACATCTCCATCGCATTGGGGTTGTCGATCCCCCATACGCCCCCTCTGCCATCTTGAAGAAATGGACAGCGACCACCTACCACGATGCCCCCAATTGACAGATGTCAGAACACCTGACACAATGAGCGACAGCCAGAAATTGGCAAAATTATACTGGGCCGCCAGGAGTTTAATGGCTTAAATTGCCAAATGCTCGGGTGTTATTAAAAAAAAAAAAAAAAAAAAAAATGTCTCAAGAAGCCGCGACTTGCCATTTGCTCTATTCAATCCGGGGAATATAGCAAATGTTTTCAATTTAACGCCGTAAACATCCATTTTTTCCTGACTTCAGCCGCAAATTAGCGTTTTTCATCAGTCTATCAGCTAATTAGGGATTTTTCTACGTTTCATCAACGAATTAAAAGTTCCCCCAATTTTCCCCGCGAACTACCCAACGCTTTTTCTGAAATTTGGCCGCGGATTAGCGATTTTTTTCACTTTCTGGCACGAAGTTACGATCAGAAGCCGCGAATTGACGTTTCCTCTACTTAATCCACGAATTAGTCAATTTTATTGATAAATTAGCATGTTTTCTCCATTTTAGCCGCTAATTAGCAATTTCGGTCATTTCTGCAAGTTTTCACCCTTATTAGCCGTGAGTTATAGCGATTTATCTGAATTTTGCAGTGAGTTCGTATTTTTTTTATTTCAGCCGCTAATTAGCGATTTTTCTCAATTGCATCCATGAATTAGCAACTTTTCTTAATTTCAGCTCCGGCTTAGCGATTTGCTTCGCTTGCTTTTAGCTATGAATTAGCGTTTTTTCGCAGTTTGAGCCACGAACTTGCCTTCAGAAGCTCAAAATTTTCGTTTCCTTACATCTAGCACCTGGGCCCTTTTATTTATTTATTCGTCACGTTAGCCGTGAATACGTGATTTTGACTGCTAAAGAGCAATTTTCCACAACTGTATCCGTGAACTAGCACTTTTCTTAATTTTCCCCACGAATTAGCTTTTTTTTCACTTTTAGCAATGAATTAGCGTTTTTTCAGATTGAGCCACGAACTTCCGTTCTGAATAAGCCGAGAATTCATGTTTTCGTAATTTTAGGGGCGAATTAACGCTTTTTTTCATTGGCGAATTATTGATTTTTCACAATTTTATCCGTTAATTAGTGTTTTTCATAATTTTAAACGCTAATGACTGTAATTTACACTTTATCCGCAATTTTAAAGCTTTTTCTCAATTTTTGCTGTAAAGTTTTTTTAACTTTATCCGTGATTTATCACTTTTTCTTATTTATGGCCGAGAATCAGTTTTTTTTTTTCTCAATAATTTCAGCCGTTAATTAGCCATTTATCTCAATTTCAGTCCCCAATTAGCCTTATTTTCCGTTTTGGTCTGGATTAAGCGGGGGATTGGCCGACCACGAGAAGGCGCGAATTTGTAGCGATTTTCATTTCCACAAAAATCCTAGTGGCGCCAAAATCGAACATTAAAGATGATTATTTACCACCGTATGCCACGGGCGGGCCATTTAGGAAGGCTCAGCTGAGTCAGCGGGCCACTTATTGGCCCGCGAGCTCTCGGTTGGGGCCACGGCGGCCTACGCCTTGGCGTCCTCTATTTGGCCGCGTATACAATATTTGGTGCTTAACTCCACTTCCCCTTTTTTGTAGCTCCTTGATGAGACCGGGCATTTATCAAATTTATATTGATTCACATAGGCAACATTGTGAGACAACAAAAAGAGAAAATGACTACGTACTGTCCATTATAGGTACAAACCATAGGATACTAAATTCACTACGTTCCCGAAATGTAATCCTTTGAAAGCAGGTCGTAGAAGGTCGATCGAAGAAAGGTCGTAACCTCAAATCATTTTTCAATCAAGTGTGGCGATAATTAAGACGGAAAACATTGTAAACACCTTAAAAACTGCAAAAACACCATTATTTAGCCCATACGTTGGTGGTAAGAGTAGGGCTCTTTTCCGCCATTGCGCCTCGACGCTAGCGCTACAAGTGATAATCTGAATCGCCAATAGAGTCCGGCACCTTTTTACACGTCCAACTTCCAACTTATATTCAAGTACAGCACCTAAAAGTCCAACATCTACCCAAAAGCCCGGTATCTACCTATAAGGGCGACTTCTACTAAAAAGTCCGAGTATGAAACGGTAGCGAACCTCGTCTTACTATACTTATTAAAGTCAATATTTTGAGGGCAGCAAATTTGAACGTCAATATTCTGACGGCAGCCAATTTGAACGTCAACATTCTAACGGTAGCAAGTCAACAGTCTGGAGGCAGCAAATTTGAACGTCAATATTCTAAGGGCCGCAAATTTGAATGCCGACATACTTCCAACCTCTATATAAACCCAGGCAGCTATAAAAGTCCGCCATCTGAATAATTCCGCCACCTACATACACGTCCAACTTCCAACTTATATTCAAGTCCAGCACCTACAAGTCCGACCACTACCCAAAAGCCCGGTATCTACCTACAAAGGGCGACTTCTACTAAAAAGTCCTAGTATGAAATGGTAGCGAACCTCGTCTTGATATTCTAGTGCGCAGGGGTGGCCAAAAAGCGGGGGAAATTATCTTTAACACAGTCACAGCCCGTTTTGACAGTGTCGGACACCATAAAATGCGGTTGGAAATCAAAGAAAGGGTGTCGTGGCAGCAAATCTCGGACGGTGTTCGGATGCACCAAATGTTATACAGGGTGGTCGGTTTTGAGTAGCAAAAAAAAAAAAAAAAAATTGGGTAATAGTACACCAAAAATGGGATAAACAAGTTCTATTCGGATAGTGGCCTATCTCTTCTTGTTTTCGAATAATAATTTTTAGGAAGCCCATCGGCTCTTTAGGGGGTTGATTAGATTTTCCCCGCAAATCAAAATTCAAACAGAAATGAAATGAAACAAGTGAAGAAGGGTGTAGTGTTTATGTTTATTTATGTTTCCCTAGTGATGAAATACACTTTGTTTTAAAAATCTGTGGTAAGATGGCAAAAGGTGATAAGTCATATCATAAGACTTATCGACTTATCATCTTTTGCCATCTTACCACAGAAATAAAGGAACGTAAATTAGTCACTTTAGTTGGCGACTCGGAGTAAAACAACACTCTTGACAGCCACCTCATCATGTCATCGGACGACAACCCTCCACCTAATACGACAGACATCACAGCTCTAATATCAATAATGAATAACATGATGGAACAGAACAGCATCTTAATTCGTCACCTCGCCAAACCGACCGAAACGCAAATGATGCACTTCGACATCTTTGACGACACCAAAGAAACGTTTCGTCAATATCGGAAGAGGCTCGAAAACTGGTTCGTCCTCAGAGGTATTTCTGTTGATGAAGGTCGTCGGCAGAATGAACTCCTTCACCATATGGGTCCAAAAATTTATAATATATTGAGCTCGCTTTTAACACCCATTGACCCATCCACCAAGACCTACGACGAATTAGTTGATATTTTAGAACATCATTTATGTCCTCAGTATTCAGATTCCTCAGTAGAAATCAGAACGATGGCGAGTCCATAGCTGATTTCATTACAGGGCTCCGAAGTCTCTCGTCTACATGCAATTTCGAATGCAACTGTAAGCGGAGTGTTGCCGATATTTTCCTTAGGGCTCAGTTCATCCGTGGTCTCAGGAATGATAACATACGAGCCAAACTATTACAATCCGAAGACACTCCGTTTACAACTTTAGCTAACTCAGCTCTTGCACTCGAATCAGCCGAAATCCACAGTCACGAAATGTCACGCGGAACTCATGTTGTAAGCAAAATTTCTAGGCAAAGAGCACGACCGACGACCCGTAAACCCACACCCCGTCGAAGCCTACACAATGAAAACACCAGTTCATCCTCATCTTCTTCCTCGAATTCTCAAAGACAACATCGAGTTGATTTCAAAGCACTTGGAATACAAAATACTTGCCTTCGATGCGGAAAAATTGGTCACCGATCGACTATCTGTCGCATCGCCAAACACAAATTACGTTGCACACACTGTTCTCAGATCGGTCACGTTAGGAAGGTGTGCTTAAAACTCCTACAACATAAACTAAATTCAACCGTCAATATTTTGAATTCCGTGAACACTGGCGACTCGAATTCCGATATGTTCGACGAACTCTCGGGTATAAATACAATTTTTGACATTTTTTTCGTCTTAAACCCTTCTTTTTTAGTGAACGACGCAGCAAAATATTACATTTCAGTCCTCATAAACGGTCAAACTCAAACATTCGAAGTAGATTCCGGAGCTGCATTCACCTTACTGCCGGAAAGTGATTTTCATAGACTTTTGCCCCACGAAACAGTCAAGCACACCGACATTAAATTTCGTTCGTATACGCAAGGTGTTTTTAAACCTCATGGATACATAACAACCCCCGTTGAATACAACGGTATAAAACGGACCGAAGTAATATTCATCGTTCCAGACAATTTCACTCCCATTTTAGGTCGTATATTGATTCGTCGCTTCCGAATCAATCTCCAGGACATCGACAGACTCCACAGAAGTCTCAATACGATTCATTCTGTCCTTCAAGTACCGTCATTACAATCAATCGTGGAAAACTTTGCCGACATTTTCGAACAAAAAGTGGGAAGCATTCTGTTGCTGGAGAGCAGAGGGGACTGTATTTTATAGGGAGAGCGATTGATAAATTTTGAGAGACCGGAAAATGGAGTTAACTAAATTTTTGGAAAAGGAAAGAGAGAGAATGAGACTGACTTTTAGTAGGTACCTTGAGATTTGAGACAACTTCAGCGAAGGCGTTTTTTTGTACTTCTTTCCTCGAGGAGACACACACACTTCTTTTCCCGGCTCGATCGCGAAAAAACTCATTCCGAGAGGGAGCGGGTGGGGAGCATAGGAGGATTGGGGTAGGGAGCGTCTCTCCTATACTAATTTTTTAAAGAACGGCAGTTTAGCAATAACAAACCGCCCACCAAAAGCGAGAGCTTTTTACTTTGGAGTAAACTTAACTAGAGTTGGGTAAAACTAAAACATAATTTAGATTAATGAGAACGAGACTTTTCTAGGCAAACTTAACTTAACTTAACCTAAGTAGAGAAATTTGAAGCTAGCAATAGGTTTAATCGAGATGGGGCAGGGGCAGCAAACGGTTTATGGCTCGCTGGTATGTTTTCCCTTTGATGAGAACATCTGCGACTCTAACTTGTTGGTCAGGGCCTGGATACGTGGTAATTACCCTGCCGAGAGGCCATGTAAGAGGAGGGGCGTTTACATCTTTGATAATTACAACGTCGTTTTCTTGAAGAGAAGGCGAATTTTTTTTCCACTTCGTCCGGATTTGGAGCTCCTGGAGATATTCTTTGGACCACCGATTCCAAAAAGATCTCAAGTTCTGGTGTATCAGAGTGAATCGTTGATTGAGTCGAAGATCATCGGGATCTAAGGGCTGTGGAGGAACGAGGAGAGGACTACCCACGAGAAAGTGGCCTGGAGTCAAGTAATCGACGCTGTCGTTCGGGTCATTAGACACGTATCCAAGCGGTCTGCTGTTGAGTATGGCTTCGATTTTTGAGAAAAACGTCGACATTTCTTCATGGGTAAGAGGGGTTTCCCCGACAGTGCGAACGAGATGCCGCTTTACTTCCCGAATCATTCTTTCATGGAGACCGCCGAAATGAGGGCTTTGCGGCGGATTGAAATGCCACTTTATTTCCTTCGAAGTCAGGAGTTTCACGATCTCCGGAGCGGAGTCCCGGATAAGGGTTGCCACCTCTTTGAGATGGTTCGAAGCTCCAACTAGGTTGGTACCTCGATCTGAGAATATGTTTGCACACAGTCCTCGACGGGAGATAAAGCGATCCAGAGCCATCAGGAGGGATTCCGTTGTCAAAGAGCTGAGGAGTTCCAAATGGACTGCTTTGGTGGAGAGACAAACAAACAAGATCAGATAACCTTTAGCTATTCGAGCATTACGTCGTAGGTGCTCCTTGAGTTTAAATGGGCCGGCACAGTCGAGAGTGGTGTTAAGAAAGGGCCGAATTTGTTCAAAACGAATAGCGGGTAAGTCAGCCATTTTCGGCTGAGGGGGTTTACCTTGAAAGCGATAGCATTTGAGACAGCTACGATTCTGGGACTTGATGAGTCGTCGCAGGCCTAGGATCCAGAATTTGCGTTGAATCAACGATTGAATGAGCTGGGCGCCTCCATGCAGCGAGACGTGGTGGTAAAAACGACAAATGAGGGATGAAAGCGGGGCTTGACGAGGAAGGAGAAGGGGAAATTTCGTTTCATCAGGAAGTATAGAATGCCTGAGTCTGCCGCCCACCCTAACAAGCCCGAGGGAATCAATGAAAGGAGCAAGTTTCGCGTAACTGCGTGGCAATTGTCGATTACTTTTCAGGGCAGCCACGAGCTCCTTGAAGTAGAGCTTTTGTGAGGCAAAAACGCATCGTTTTAGGGCAGCCTCACGTTCACTTATTGTAAGTTGCTCTGTTGGAGATTTACTTCGGTTTGATTTGGGAGACCAGCGCAAAATTCTGCATGTCACTCTTATCAGAACTTCAAGGGAGGAAAAACGAGTTATGAAATCAACAGTTTCGAGTTCTTTTACTACTGCTAGAGCGGTTTTGGTTTTCACTTCAGGGAGAGGAGCTGAGTGTTCCAGAAGAGAAGAGTCAGGCCAAGTTTGTGGATCGTCAAGGAGAAATGAAGGTCCCTCCCACCAGAGAGTGTTTTCCTTCAGAGCTTTAGGAGACAGTCCTCGAGATGAAATATCCGCGGGGTTCAGATGTGACGGTACGTGACGCCAAAAGGAAGGAGAAGTGTTTTCTAGAATTTCGACGATTCTGTGTGCGACAAACGTTTTGAGAGTGTGAGGAGGAGTTCTCAGCCATGCCAGAACTGTGGCTGAATCTGAAAAGAGACTTATTTTGCTGAGGAGGTCGAGAGTTTTGAGAAAATCCTCTAGGGATTTGAGAAGGCGGGACAGGAGTAGAGCGCCGCACAACTCGAGTTTTGGAATAGTTAGCGGCTTAATGGGAGCGACACGAGTTTTCGCTTGAAGCAGCTGGACTTTCGTGCCTTCCGAGTTTTCGCAGCGTAGATAAATAACCGCGCTGTATGCGATAGAGCTGGCGTCACAGAATCCCACGACAGATACACTGGATTTTAAGGCTGGAATTAACCGAGGAATTTCCAATTCATTTAACAGAGGGAGTTGGATGACAAATTTGCGCCAATCTAGAAGAATGTTGTCTGGTAACGGATCGTCCCAGTCAATTTGGAGTTTCCACGCTTCTTGAATCAAAGTTTTGGCCCAGAGAACCGTGGGTGAGCAAAGACCTAATGGGTCAAAGAGTCGTGCTACGATTGACAGCATGCCTCGCTTGGTAGGTTCTGAGGCGGGTTCTTGGACCGTGAAAGAGAAAGTGTCACGTGAGGGGTTATATTTCAATCCGAGGAGCTTTAAACAGTCCGAAGTCGAGTCCACTTTGTCAAACGACTGGTGCTGAGCTTGATTTTCTGGCAAAATATCTTCGAGCAAACAAGGTTCATTTGATACCCACTTTCGGAGCTCAAATTTGACCTCGAGCGAGGAGTTCGATGACTTGATTTTTCACTTCCCGCGCATCTTCAGTAGAGGAACCACCAAACGCTAAATCATCAACGAATGTGTTCTCGAGAATCACTTGAGCACCACGAGGGAGAGTCTCACCTTCATCGAAGGCAAGTTGCTTCAAGACCCTTTGAGCAAGGAAAGCGCTTGGCGTAGCACCGTATGTCACCGTCTTCAGCTCGTATTCCAATATAGGTTGAGAAGGGCTGCCGCGCCAGAAGATGTGTTGGTACTGACGATGTTCGGGAGTCAGCATTATTTGTCGATACATCATTTTGATGTCAGCACAGAGAACAACTTCAAAAAGCCTGAATTTCATGAGAATGACTCCTATGTCTGGCTGTAGCCGAGGTCCAGCCATAAGCTGCTGGTTTAGAGATGGGGAGTGATATCCGACAGTAGCGCTGCAATCGAAGACTACGCGGACTTTGGTCGTGGAGCTTGCCTCACGCAGTACTGCTTGATGAGGGATCACGAATGGTGACGGTTGTTGAGCCAATTCCATGTGACCGAGCGTTTCGTAATCGCTAAGAAATTTGTCGTATTCGACACGAAGAAATCTATTTTTTGAGAGTTTTCGCTCAAGAGACACGAGTCTTTTTTCCGCTACTTCTCGAGTCGAAATGGGAAGAGGATAGCGGTTTTTAAAGGGAAGGTGGACAGTGTAACGTCCGGTGGAGTCTCTTGTGTGAGTCTTCGCGAAATGGTTTTCACAAGCCTCTTCTTCAGGGTTAGGCGGAATAGATTTATTTATTTCTTCAATTTGCCAAAACTGTTTTAATTGGCTTTCGAGAGGGGCGAACGAGAGTAAGGACGTGTGGGGTGACGGAGATTTTTGGATTTGCGCTTCCCCTATGACCATCCAGCCAAAAACTGTGTTTATAGCTGAGGGCGTACCATGCAGCAAGGGTATTTGAGGCTTGAGTAAGTAGGGGAAAATACCGCCTCCGAGAAGAACATCGATTTCGCTGGGTTTGTGGAAAGTATCGTCTGCCAACTTGAGATTGTCGAAGTGGCGTTTGATGTCATCATCGAGTTTGACGGTTGGCAATGGAGGAGTGATTTCGTCGAGAACGATAGCTTGCAGGGCGAATTTCAACGATCGGTCGTCTTTAGGGGTGATTTCAAATTCGGTGAACCCTTTGTTAGATGAAACTTTGGCATCGCTTATGCCTGAGACAGCGGTAGATGATCGTTTCTTCGTGAGGCCAAGGCGTTGAACGCACCGTGAAGTGACGAAATTGAGTTGAGAGCCGGGGTCGACGACGGCTCTGACGAGGTGAGCAACACCGTACGCGTCAAAAGCTAAAATTTGAGCGGTTCCAAGTACGACGGTTACGTCGTCAGTGGATTTCTGAACGAAAAATGTGCTGGCACTTAGCTTATTTTCTGAGGAAGAGGTGGGTAATTTATTGGTTGAGTCAACTTGCGGGGCTTTGGCTCCCCCCGGAGAATGCAAGAGCGTGTGGTGTTTGCCGTTGCACACACGGCAAAGGCCTTTGGACGAACAGTCTTTGACGAAATGTTTGCCCAAACACACATAGCATCTGCCATATTTTTTAGCGAAAGAGGATCGTGTTGCCACGTCTAGAGAGAGAAACGAGGGGCACTGGATGAATTTGTGTGAGCCTTTACACAAGTCACACGGGGGCAAAACTTTGTTCTCAGCGGCGGAGACCGCCATGACCAGTTTGGTTGCTTGACCTCGACTAGATTTTGTATGAGGCTGTGGAGTTTCATTTGCCGAAACCGTGGTCGAGACTTCTAAAATTTTTGCTCTTTGATTAATGAATTCAACGAGGCTTTCGTATGTGGGCACATCATTTTGCGTTGATTCGAAAGTTTTTCTGGTTTCGAGGGGGAGGCCTTGGAGAGCAATGTAAAACAGAGTGAAATTGTTGTGATCTAACTTCAAATTTTTGAAAGCCTTGACACTGGTGTCGAAGATTTGAAGAAAGTCCTTGAGACCTGCCAGCGATTCTTTATGGAGCGTTTTGAAAGAGAGAATTTTGTTGAGATGATGACTCGCTTGTATGCGGACACAGTCATATTTTTCTTTAAGAGTGGTATAAGCCAATTCGTAGTTATTTGCAGTGAGGGGAATTTCGCTTATAACGGAAGAAGCTTTACCTTCCAGACATGTTTTTAAGTAATGAAATTTTTCAATATTTGAAAGGGGTGTGTTATGAACTAACGAATCAAACAACGCTAAAAAGGGGGAGAATTCTTCGGTTTTTTCACCGTCGAAAGTGGAGAGCCTTAATCTAGGGAGATTACTTCTATCAAACGTTACCGGTTGAGGTTGAGATGAGCTGGTTGTTGCTGAAGCTTCAGCCTTTTTCTTTAGCGCTTGTTGAAGAGCTAAATACGTCTCTTGTACCAGGAAGTACATGTTGTCGAATGCTGCAGAATCCTGTGAATAGGCTTTTCCAGCATCTCCTAGCATCATGATGTTGTCTTCTATATTATTTTGAATTTCGTCATAACTTTCGTATATACCACCTAATTTTTCATACCGAGCGAGAAAGGCGTTGTGGTCGCCGATTTTAAGCTCTTTTGCAAGCTTGTAGCAGTCATTCATTCGTCTGAAAAGCTTCTCTCTTTGTTTTGAGAGCCGTTGTATTAATTTAACGCGTTCATCTTCTTGAGGATTCATTTTATTTTACGAGTGATATTGAGAAAAGACCGTTAAATGTGACAATGCAAGGAGTTTGAAGATTTACCGAAAAAAAAAACTTACTAGAGAGGTTTGAGAAAAACAATTGATTCCTAGTGATTAATGATTAGTGTGATTAAAACTAAAATTAATTAGAGTGGTTAATTAGAGTTATAATAAACTTGACGCTAGAGAGAGCTTGAATGAAATTCAGTGCAATGAAATGAGCTTGTGAATAGCTGCCGGAATAATTCCACAGAGAGGGGAAAGAGAGAGATGGAGTATAAACTTTTCTGTTGAACTTTGTACAATCCTTAAAACTTAAACTACTTTAAATAAAATAAAGAAGAGATATATCTAGTTTTATTCGTTTTTGGAAGCTGAACTACGTTAACTGACCTACGATTAAATGAATAATTTTAAGGACCTATCTTACTTATCCTAAATGATGATATTTTAATTTAAATTTTTTTTTTTTTTTGATCGGGGCCGGAGGACCATATTTTGTTGCTGGAGAGCAGAGGGGACTGTATTTTATAGGGAGAGCGATTGATAAATTTTGAGAGACCGGAAAATGGAGTTAACTAAATTTTTGGAAAAGGAAAGAGAGAGAATGAGACTGACTTTTAGTAGGTACCTTGAGATTTGAGACAACTTCAGCGAAGGCGTTTTTTTGTACTTCTTTCCTCGAGGAGACACACACACTTCTTTTCCCGGCTCGATCGCGAAAAAACTCATTCCGAGAGGGAGCGGGTGGGGAGCATAGGAGGATTGGGGTAGTGAGCGTCTCTCCTATACTAATTTTTTAAAGAACGGCAGTTTAGCAATAACACATTCCTAATTTTAAATGTTCCCTACACCTCCGCAAAAGCGCAAAGCCCATATTTGTTAAAGCTCGGAACATTCCCTTCGCATTACGAGACCAGGTCAACAAAGAACTACAGAACTTAATCGAAAATGACATAATATATCAAGTTGACCATAGTGACTGGGGTTCACCACTTGTTCCGATCCCAAAACCCAACAATCAAGTTCGTCTCTGCGTCGATTATAAAATCGCTGTCAATAAACAATTACAAGACGCCTATTACCCGATCCCAAAAATTGATGAAATTTTGGATCAACTTCGTGATGCTCGTGTTTTTTGCACTTTGGATATATATAAAGCTTATTTGCACGTAGTAGTCGACAAAGAAAGTCAATTAATCCAAACGATGTCAACACACCGTCGTACATTCGCTATGAAACGTCTTTCGTTCGGCGTCAAAACAGCTCCATTTGAATTTCACAGGATTCTGGACCAAATCTTGAGCGGGCTCCATGGCGTTCTAGCCTACTTTGATGACATCATCGTCTACGGGTCTTCCATGGAATGCTGTTACAAAAATTTTGGGGGGAAAAGGAGAAGATACCGCAGGCAAGAGATCCATTTCTGCCGATCTCTGAGCACCCTTCACGACTATTGTTGGCACCTGGCACATAGGCATTTGCCTATATTTTTCTGTCAAAATACTGTTTTAGAAAGGGAGGACAGAATATTTTAGGAAGGAGAAGATATCGTAGGCAAACGGCATTCAATTATACCCCCCCCCCCCCTGAATGGCGACAATTTAATGAATCACTGGTGGGGGAAGGGGTCAAATAGAATGCCTCTTGGTAAGATATACTGTTCTCACTTACCGGCGATCTCCCTGCACCCTTCACGAATACCGTAGACAATGGTCCATGTTTCGCAAAAACACGGTTTTTGTTCATTCTCGTGACGTTTTTGTGAGAAACGTCAGTGGTAACATAAAATGTGAACACGCCAAAAGGAAGCGTAGAAGACGGGGAAGTTTTTGTGATACACCGAAAATCTGTTGAGAAAGCTGTTTGGGTACAGCGACTTTTCGTAAAACGGACAAATTTTAGAGGACACGTAAATGTATGAAAAAAATGCCCGATTTCTGGGTGTTTACCATTATTTCAAGCAATAAAATGGCCTCTGTCCTAAAGGAAATGTTCCGTGGTTTCTGAAAATGGCATCACTTTTTGGATTTCGTGCGATATAAGCCGAGAAATTGCGAATTTTTTGAAGCAAGCATTGGTTACTTTTTTAAACACAAAAAAAATTCATAACTCCGGAACGGATCGACCTAGGACACTTCCGAAGGTACCATTTTACTCCACTTTTAACGTAGTTTTACCCAAAAATTGTTGTCACACTTATACGGATCCACCCTGTATATATATGTATAGGTTTATTTATAATATTATGGCCGTTTTCTTGTTAGCACGATAACTCTCGAAGAAATTAGTTTAGCGGAACGCGCTATGGCACAAAAAGCAGTAGTCATAAGACACCGGTTGGTATTGCATTTGGTCCAAATCGGTCAAGGTGGAGGGGGGGGGGAACAGGGCTTGAAGTCGTCAAAAAATCACTAAAAATCACCAGTTGATTCTAGAAGCATCATATTCGATACGTATACTCCATGTTATACAACCCTTTGATTCCCATTTTAATTTTTTGAAAAAGTCGAGGGGAGGGGGTGGTGCCCCCGGGGTGGAAGTAAGTGTGAGGCCTTGTTAGCACGATAACTCTCGTAGAAATTAATTTAGCGGAACGCGCTTTATCTAAAAAATCAGTAGTCACGAGCACTTTTTCTCAAGACGTGCGCCTCCTCCCCCCCCCCCAAACTCTGAATCCGTGTGCCTGGCTGGCTGCCCACCCCTTGATCATGGGCTGGCTACGCCCCTGTCAGGAATGGAGGCGGGTAATTCGAGCAGCTACTTAAATAAAAAACCAGCAGACACCCTAAATTCGCACATCTCTTCGTCCATTTTATTAATTTTGTATTTGTTTCGGCGAAAAATAAAGTTGCTATCCGAATAGGAATTTTTTATCCCATTTTTAGTGTACTATTACCCAATTTTTTTTTTTGCTACTCAAAGCCGACCACCCTGTGTAGCGCTTCTTCCAGAGTGTTCACAAGCAACAAAGCCGTTTCTTCAATCTATTCCTTGCCTATCCCTTGGTAATTAGTTCCTCAATACAGTAATTAATAACGAAACTCACCGAATGACACGATTTTGTCCCGTAGAACCGCAAAAGCTTAGTACCACTGTGTGACCTCATCGTCTAAAATCCGGTCAGTTACCCCCCTCCACACCTTGGAAACCACTTTTACATGTGGTCAGTAATCTCACAAAGAGAGAGTCTCATACTGTTGGCGACAGCTGGGACTTAATTAGGAGAGGGGAGGGGAGGGGACTGAACGCTTCACAGCGTAGAATTGTTGGCGTCTCGGGGGTGAGTGACTCAAACTCATCCCCCCTGAGACAGTCGGATCGCTGGAGGAAGGGGGGGGGGCTCGCGTTCATGCTGAGAGAAAAACTTTTATGCACATAATAATTATCCTCTCCTCCAAAAAAAGAAAACAAATTGGAAGGTAAGAAACCCCCGCCGTGACATTTCCAAAATGGCGGACCCTGCGCCAAGGGATAAAAAGGTCTTGCTAACATGGTCGAGGGAGCCTCTCACCTATAGTTATGAAAAAAGGACAAATTTGCTTCCGGAGGGTAGGCGATTTGTTCGGGTGAAGGGGGGGGGGCTGATCTGGAAAATTGAGGAGAGGGATGGAAAGAAGTAATTTTTTAGGCTTTGGGAGGGGGGTTGTATGTAGGGGATTTTTCCCAGACAAAAGAAGGACCCAAATTTCATAATGGGAAGAAGAAAAATTACGGGGGGGTGTTGAAATGACAGTTCCACTATTCTACCACTGATTATAATTAGGACATGAATAAAATTGTCACTTGCCAAAACACAAAATTGGCTTTTAAATGAGGCAAAACATAAAATTGGGGTTTGAAAGAGGCAAAACCCGAAATTAGCTCTTTAAGGAGCCGAAACACGACATTTGCTTTTGTAGGAGCCAAATTACGAAATTGGCATTTGGAGGAGCCAAAACACGGAATTTGCTTCCAGAAGATCCAAACACGAAATTGGCTTCCGGAGGATCCAAAACACAAAATTGGCTTCCAGAAGATCCAAAACACCAAATTGGCTTCCAGAGGACCCAAAACTCGAAATTGGCTTTTGAAAGAGCCAAAATAGAAAATTGGGTTTAGAAAGAGCCGAAACACGTAATCCGGAAATCCAGAGGATCCAAAACACAAATTGGATTTTGAGGAAGCCCAAAAAACAAATTGACTTTTGAAGGAGCTAAAACACAAATAGACTTTTGATGGAGCCATAACGCGAAATTTGCTTTTGTAGGAGACAAATTACGAAATTGGCATTTGGGGGATCCAAAACACCTTGAATCCTTAAAAGCTTGAACCACAAAAAGCTGTAACCCTAAAAAGATCAAACCACAAAATGCTCTAACCACAAAAAGATCAAATGTCACAAACCAAAAGATAAAGCTGTAACCGCAAAATGTACTGACCTCAAAGTGCTGTAACAAAAAAAAAAAAAAAAAAAAAAAAACTCGATCCACAAAAAGTTCTAACCACGGAATGGTCCAGTGGCGGATTTACGAGGTGGTTTTGGTGGTTTAAACCCCCCCTAAGAAGATGGCGTCCGCCAAAAATTTGTTGATAGTCATTCCAGAGATTTCTTCTAATACCTTGCACATACCAATGGGCGACTGTTGAAGGGAGATCTGCACAGAATGGTGAATTCTCGACGAAGGGGCGATCTCGTGATGGTAAAGAGGGTGGGGTCACCGAAAAGCATAAATAGATGAAAAAAAAAAATGGATTTTAAGGTTTCAAAGCGATGATTAGCGGCAAACATTGAGAACAAGCCATCATTTTGCCACTTAAATAAGGAAAAATACACCGATTCAAGATATCTGAAGGCAACTTTGCGGATGAAACAGAGAAAATACGCCAACTCAAAATTCTTATAGGCCTTTAAGGCTGAAGAAATTGAGAAAGCGTTCTAATGTGCAACTCTTTGGGAAAGTACGCGGGAAAATAGAGAAAAAAACGCTAATATCAAATAGCGGCTTTTAACGGTAGCAGAAAAGCGTTGACTCATAGTATAAAACAAAAATAAATCACTAATATGCGGCGAAAATCGCTCACCCGGATCAACAATTAATTTTTGAAAACGCGAAATTCGTGGTTTTCTCGAGGCAACAACAGAAAAAAGCGCAATTGAGAAAAATCGCTAATTCGCGGCTGAAACTGAGAAAATCTGCTCATTCCGGCCTAAAAATGAAGTAAAACGCTTATTCACAACTAAAATGGAGAAATAAGTCAATGCGCGGGACAATTTGAGAAAATTGGCTAAAATTGAGGAAACGCGGTAATTCGTGGCTAAAATTTAGAAATAATTTGCGACTAAAAAATGAGAACGGTAAAAATTGAGATAAAAGCTAATTCACGGAAACAAGTGATATAAAAGCCCCGCTTATTTACGGCTAAAACAGAGACAAACCGCTAATTCCCGCCTAAAATTGATATAAAATGCTCATTTGCAACTAAAATAAAGATAATTAAATATTTAATTCAGTATTGCTCGAGCTTTCACCGTGTTCGGACGTGTTTGCTTGGTGTTCAGTGACTTATTAACCAAAACTATTTCCTTTTATAATTATTAGTGTTTACGTCGGTCAAAGGAAGATAAACCTTCACGGATACCACGAGAGAGAGAGAGAAAAAAAATCAGAACTTCTCCAACTCCCGAGTGCATCATGGATGCGAGGGGGAGCACAAAAAATGAGGGCTCAATCGTTCAAGACGTGATGAATGTTATTCTCGGTACGGGGGAGATCGAAGACACCGAGGATACCACAAACGAGCCCTGGAAATCTGCGAAACCCAAGGGGAATAAGCGAGGTCACGATGAAGACGTTTCTTCTCTTCCCCCCGTGAAAAAATCTCATTTAACGGTACAAGTTCCAACCAGTAATCGCTACTCTTTATTAGAAATAGATAAGGACAATACAAACGATAATACCTCCGAGGAGATTTATAAGCATAATCAAAACATAAAAATTCCGCCTATATTCATTAAGCAAGAAGACCTTAATTATCAGCGCATAATCGCGGACTTGTCATCGCTCTGTAAAGGAGAATTCACCACCAAAGTAGCAAACAGCTCCCTGAAAATAATGCTTCAAACTTCCGAGGATTATAGAAAAATAACCAGCCTACTAGATTCCGAAAAGATACCCTATTTCACCTACTGTTCTCCTGCCAACAGAAACACGCTTGATGTCGCCATACGGGGTGTTCCCATTTCCATAACTGAAAAAGAAATAACGGAAGAACTAAAAAATAGTGGGTTTTCAATCAAATCGGTTTCACGGTTCTTAACCCTGAATAAGCGTCCAACACCTCTGTGCTTTGTCACCCTGGACAACACAGCGGAGAAAACAAAGGACATCTTCAACTTGAAAAAACTTTGCTATTCAATAATAAAAGTGGAGCCAAAAAATAAGAACACGCAGATCCCTCAGTGTAAAAACTGCCAGCGTTACCATCACACACAAAATTACTGCCATCTCCCCAGCCGCTGTGTCAAGTGCAGTGGAGACCATCACTACAAACATTGCACCAGACCTAAGAAAGACGATGCCCAATGCGTGAATTGCGGTGGAAATCATCCTGCAAACTACAGAGGATGCGAATACTTTAGAAAAATAAATCAGAAAAGCACCAGCCAACCGACGGCTTCTAACTCTAAGCCCGACAATGTGATTATCGGTAATAAACAACCACAGCAGAGGACGACAAAACTGCGAAATAACCTTATCTTATGCAGAATGCGCCACGCTAACGGGCCCCGCCCCACACGCAACTGGAAATGAGAGGGATGTATCTAAAACCATAAATTCCGTCATTAAAATCATAATAGAGGCAGTCAAGCCTTTTCTACCTCAAATAATCACCGCTCTCTCCAACTTCCTCATTAACAATGGACACTAGTAGTCAGACACAACCGTCTCATCAACCTGGAGCGACATCAAACCTCCACAAAATAGTCATATTAAACTGGAATGCAAACGGAATCAAACCTAAACAAAACGAACTAAAAATATTCCTATATGAACACAACATCAGCGTTGCTTGCATAACAGAAACTCATCTAAAAGAGGGAGAGAAACTCACAATTCAAGGGTACACGACACTTAGGCGAGACCGAACTACAGATACACACGGTGGCGGAGTTGCCATACTAGTAAAAAACAATATAGCTCACGATGAGCTCTTCACACCACAGCTAGCAAATCTAGAAGCATGTGGTATTACCCTACATACCCAACCGAAAATCAAAATATACGCGGTGTACAAAGCCCCATGCAAAAGTCTAAATGAAGGAGACATAATGTCACTATTATACAACGGTCAATGTCTCTTGGTAGGAGACCTAAATGCAAAATCTTCAGCTTGGGGTTGCATCAAAGAAAACTCCAACGGCAGGAAATTGCTTCAATACTCCAACCGAAATGGCTTTGACGTCATAGCACCTCCAGAACCAACGTTTTATAGACCCGGGCGGACCCCTGATATACTAGACATCACAATTACCAAGGGAATCCACGTCCCCATATACATCAAAACCCTTAGCGAATTATGCTCCGACCACTCCCCCTCGCTGGTCTCATTCCTCGCTCCTATCACAATTCAAGAGAGGAAAACAATCTTGACAGGGAAACTCATATGGCCCCAATTCAAGTCGTACATAAACGAAAAAGTCACCATATCCAAAACATACAATACCCCAGCAGATATTGACGCGGACGTGGAAGCCTTCATTCATTTACTCAAAGACGCAGTGTCCTTTGCAACGGTCACCCCCTCAGCGAACAGAAAAGCCAATCCAAATGACAATTTGCCCGCCGAACTACTTACACTAATTAGGCAAAAGAATGCTACGCGCCGACAATGGCAGAGAAATAGAACTCCTGGAAATAAACGAGAACTGAACCGCTTCCAACACCGAGTAAAGGATGCACTGGATAAACACCGGCACATGACCTACAAAAAATACCTCAAGGACATTCATCAGGCCGATGGCTCATTATGGAAAGCGACGAAACGTATCCTGAAGAAGCCTAGCCGCATACCACCCCTAAAAAGTGGAAACAGACTAATAACGGCCGATGAAGAAAAATGTGAAGCTTTCAGCGATTATTTTAGCAAGTGCTTCGGGCCAACAGATGTGAACCAAGATGCAGACGAAGTCACACTCAATTACCACGAGAGCGTATTGCACACAGTCGAGCTTCCTATACCCTTCGTTTCTCCAAGAGAACTACAGAAATACATCCGGCAAGCAAAACATAAAAAAAGCCCTGGCCCGGATGAAATACCCCCTTCAATAATAAAAGACCTTCCAAAAAAAGGAGTCATGAAACTGCTTAACATTTTCAACAGCTGCTTACGATTCTCGTACTTTCCAAAAGCCTGGAAAACAGCGGAAATTATCGTCATTCCTAAGCCGGGAAAAGACAAATCTAATTTAGCTAACTATCGCCCAATTAGCCTATTATCTTGCATCGGGAAGCTTTACGAAAAATGCCTAAAGACACGCATAATACCCTTCTACAAAAAAAATAGTCCCCGACTACCAATTTGGCTTCACAGAACTCCACTCGACGGTACACCAGGTATATAGACTTGCAAACCACATTATTAAAGGGTTCGAAAGAAAAGAGCACACAGATTTAAAACAAGCATTCGACAACGTGTGGCACACAGGTCTTTTATGCAAACTAAAACGAGAAGGCGTCCCAAAATACCTTCTAGGATGCATAACATCCTTTTTAGACAGTAGAGCCTTCTACGTCCGAATAGACAACGGCAAATCTGCATTAAGAGAAATGTTATCCGGAACGCCACAAGGATCCGTTCTCTCGCCTATCCTCTTCAACATCTACGTGAGCGACATTCCCTCCTCCGCAAACGTCGACCTTGCCTGCTACGCCGATGACACAGCTGCGTTCTCCACAAATTCTAACCTCACTGATGCTAGGAATGACGTACAAACTCAAATAGAAGAGATGTGCCACTACTTCAAAAACTTGAAAATTCCCATCAACGTGGGAAAATGTGAGGCCAAAATATTTACTTTACGCCGACATGCCGACCTAAAACCATTGAGCGTTAACGGGGGCGGAGAACGATTGAGACCGCACGATTGAGACCGGTCATTACGGAGCGTGCGACGTTGCCATCGCCCCCTGGGTGTAAACACGATTGAGACCGCGAGATCAAAAGTTCTTCAAATCTTCAAAGATCAAAGTTCTTCAAAGATCAAATGTTGTGTGTGGTGTAACTGGGCTTATCCCGTTCAAATTACATGTAAACACCGAAATGTTGGCAGCTGGGGAAATGACAGTGATGAGAAGGCAGTATCTGGCTGCTCGTCCTAAAGAGCGAATGAAATATAATGTCGGGCCCATCTTCCTCCGTGTGTTCGTGCACTGTTATTGAGTCGGAACGCGGAAAACCCATGGTGGTGTGCAATGACTACAAATATATATTCAAAAGAATCCGGACTGACGGTTTCAAAAGATGGGTTTGTTTTTCGAACAATTGTTCCGCGTCGATACTTACCAATGAGGCAGGGACTGAAGTGTATGAATTCGGGGGTGGACATGAGCACGAACCTACCTCGAAACGCGTGTTATCCCGTCAAGTTCTCCGCGAAAATTGCAAAAGAAAGGCATCGGATTCCCTTACATTAAGACCATGCAAAATCATTAGAACTGAGTTGTTGAAAGAAGATGCGGGAATAGATAAACACGAAATTCGACACTCTGACTTCACGACAGTGAGAAAGGCCATCTACGATAAGCGAAGGCAAAAGTACCCAAAGTTTCCCCAAAATCGCGATGAAGCCTTGCAGCAATTGTGTGACATGCGGCACAGCTCTGCAATGGCCTTTGGTGACGAGAAGTTTATTCATGTTCCTGACTCAAAACAATTTGCATGCATCACCACGAAATCCAATTTGGAAATTTTCGCGCAGTGTTCCAATGTTTTCTGTGATGGCACGTTCGAATTCGCACCCAAGTTCTTCCTCCAACTGATACAAACGCTGATTCCCGGCTAAAATGGGGGGGTTTGATTCATGGCCAGTGTAACAAAAGGCGCTCATTCGTGGAGCTCAATTGTAGATAAACGCTAATTCACGGATTTTGTGAAAATCCTCTAGTTCAAAGCTGAAATTGAGTAAAAGCGGTGGTTCAGACGTGAAATTAAGGGATAATTCACGGTAAAAATTCGGAAATAATGCTCAGCTAAAACGAAGAAAACAAAACGCTAATTTTCGGCTAGAATTGAGGAAACGAGATAACTTGCGGCTAAAATGGTGTTAAGCGCTAATTCGCATGACTGAAAAGTGAAGAAAAACGCTAAAATTAGAGGAATAAAACGTTAACTCGTGGCTAAAACTGAGAGAAACCGCTAATTGCAGTCTAAAATGTAGAGGAAGAGCTCATTCGCTATTGAAGATTCAGTGAATTCGCGGCTAGAGTGGGAAAGAAGCGCTTATTCGCGGCTGAAACGGAGAAAAACGATAAATCGCGGGTCAATTTGAGAAAATCCAATAATTGAGGAAATGCGGTGATTCGCGTCAAAAATTGGGAAAAACCGATAATTCGTGATTAAATTTGAGAAAAAGCCAATTATTGGTTTCTATAGAGGCATGCTTGCGGCTGAAACTCAGGAAAAAAGAGAGATATTCACGGTAGAACCCCTCCCAAGATAAAATCCTAGATCCGCCACTGAAATGGTATAACCACAAAAATCTCTAAGCAAAAATTCTCTAACCCCAACATGCTCTAACCTCAAAAAGTTGTAGTTAAAGGTGAATCACGTTTAGAACTGTTACCTAACGAAAAAATAATACGCCAAATTTTTAGCAGAGAATTATTTTTTAAACTAACTGCGATTCAATTTGAATTTTTGCAACTTTTGGTGATGAATTCGGAAAGAGCACACTATTTTCTGTCAGGATTGGCCACTTTCGATAGACGTGAACTAAAAAAAAAAGTCAACCCCCGTTTGTCCACACTAAACCTGAGTGTACGGACAACCCGTTATTCAGAAAAACACCTTCAAAGTGTCCTTTACAAAAATACTCAAATTAGTTTTCTTAGTTGATTGGCGAGTTTTCGTCAGAAATAACAATTTTTGAGAAAAAATAATGTTTTTTCTCTTCAAAACCGATTGTTATGACCTGAAAAATGTGATCAATCGTTGTGGTTTTAACACGCTAAAACGGTATAAAACCACATCCAAAGCTATCCTTAGAGTGGAATTCAATGTGTGCGGCTACCAAAGTATCAAAAAATATAGCTCCGGCCGCTGGCTGTCGGGTTAAGTGCATTAAGCTACTATAAGTTTCGACGTTTTTAGTTATTTAGCTATTATTCGGCATTAATTAAGATTTCACGTTGTTACTCTACATTTTTATAGCCATTCTTGCTGAATTATCGCAAATTAAGTTAAATTAATGAAATTCGTATTTCGTGAAATGTACACTCTATCCGACACCCCAGCTGCCGGAGCGACATTTTTTCAAAAGTAATCTACGGAACATTTTCTATAGGATGAATGCAAAATCAATATTCTAAATGGTCAAAAGCGCCTAAAAACGAAACGTTTTCATTGCGTCAATGCAAAAAAAACCAAGAATTTGACTTCATAAAACAATTTGTTATTGTTTTATGGCGACTGTGTCGAGCTTTCCAACGGTGTACTCGAAAGTGGAATTATCTCCCTCCTTTGACGATAAAATTCGAAAATAAGCGAAAAAGTCATACATTTTGGACTAAAAATATGAATAATGACCGGCACGAGAAATGAGACGGTACGAGAAAACGAGCACGAGAGTGCATCAGGAATTATGGGCGTAGCCAGGGGGGGGCAGGGGGGGGCAGTTGCCCTACCCTAGAATCAAAAACGCAGATTTCGTGGGGCAGCTGCCCACCACCAAAATTCCAAAAATATTTTCCCTGATCTGGCTAACAGAAACACAAATTTATTATATTTCGCTCCATAAAACCAATTTTGCGGTTTTTTCTCACTAAAAAACAACACATTTTCGCACATCGGTTTCACCAAA
This sequence comes from Corythucha ciliata, assembly GCA_038030265.1. Taxonomy (NCBI): domain Eukaryota; kingdom Metazoa; phylum Arthropoda; class Insecta; order Hemiptera; family Tingidae; genus Corythucha; species Corythucha ciliata. Next base: position 60,132,535 of record CM075938.1, read on the forward strand.
AATCAAAAATTCGCGTATGTGTGTTGCTGACAAACCGATTTCGAGGGTCGGCTTAACTTGGAAACCGATTTTGTTGATTTTTCGCACTAAAATCCCATTTTCGCAAGGTTCGACGCGCAATTTCGTGTGTTTGGGTTAGCTCAAATCGTGTTTAGCCCGCTGTGCCATACAGACTTATGGTGGGAGAGAAACTGCCAGCTCTGTTTACTGTCTCAGGTCTAAAATTTAAAGTTTAGCTCCAAAAGTATCACTTTCCCGGTCGGGGGGGGGGGGGAGAAGTTTAAGTGGCCGTTTCTGTGCAAATTTAGTCTCTGATGACCGTGAATTGACGCGATTCTAACCTCCAGATCCTGTTAGAAGCCTGAAAAAAGGCAATGGTTCATCTGTTATTTTCGCCAGTGAATCTGCCCACAGGCGTGGTGGATCCAGTTTTTCCTCAAGAGGAGTTGCACAGAATCCCCCCCCCCCATTTAACTCGTGAATGAGCACTATTTGTAGCGTCGAATTGACGTTTTTCTTTAATTTTGGGTGAAACTGAGTGTTTTTTCACAATTCTACCTCGAACTATAGCCTATTTTCTTCATTTTAACCGTAAAAAGGTCTCAAAAAACCGTGAAATAACCGCAAATGGGCGTGTTTTCTCATTTTCAACCGCGAACAATGAGCAGCGTAGAATTGTTGGCGTCTCGGGGGTGAGTGACTCAAACTCATCCCCCCTGAGACAGTCGGATCGCTGGATGGAAGGGGGGGGGGAGTGCTCGCGTTCATGCTGAGAGAAACTTTTATGCACATAATATCCTCTCCTCAAAAAAAAAAGAAAACAAATTGGAAGGTAAGAAACCCCCCCCCCTTGACATTTCCAAAATGGCGCACCCTGCGCCAAGGGATAAAGAGGTCTCGCTAACATGGCCGAGGGAGCCTCTCACCTAGAGTTATGAAAAAAGAACAAATTTGCTTCCGGTGGAGGGGGGGGGGATTTGGATTCCCAGAGGTGGGGACAAAAGCTTCTGGACTAGTAAGCGATTTTTTCGGGTGAAGGGGGGTGGGCTGATCTGGAAGATTGTGGAGAGGGATGGAAAGAAGTAATTTTTTAGGCGTAGGGAGGGGGGTTACCCAAATTTCATAATGGGAAGAAGAAAAATTACGGGGGGGGGGGTGTTGAAATGATAGTTCCACTATTCTGCCGCTGATTATAATTAGGACATGAACAAAATTGTCATTTGCCAAAACACAAAATTGGCTTTTAAATGAGGCAAAACATAAAATTGGGGTTTGAAAGAGGCAAAACCCGAAATTAGCTCTTTAAGGAGCCGAAACACGACGTTTGCTTTTGTAGGAGCCAAATTACGAAATTGGCATTTGGAGGAGCCAAAACACGGAATTTGCTTCCAGAAGATCCAAACACGAAATTGGCTTCCGGAGGATCCAAAACACAAAATTGGCTTCCGGAAGATCCAAAACACCAAATTGGCTTCCAGAGGACCCAAAACTCGAAATTGGCTTTTGAAAGAGCCAAAATAGAAAATTGGGTTTAGAAAGAGCCGAAACACGTAATCCGGAAATCCGGAGGATCCAAAACACAAATTGGATTTTGGGGAAGCCCAAAAAACAAATTGACTTTTGAAGGAGCTAAAACACAAATAGACTTTTGATGGAGCCATAACGCGAAATTTGCTTTTGTAGGAGACAAATTACGAAATTGGCATTTGGGGGATCGAAAACACGAAATTGGCTTATGAATGAGGCAAAACATGAAATTGGGTTTTGACAGAGGCAAAACCCGAAATTAGCTCTTAAAGGAGCCAAAACACGACATTTGCTATTGTAGGAGCCAAATTACGAAATTGGCATTTGGAGGATCCAAAACGGTTCGGGGTGCTTGCCTGCAGCTAGCTATGGTGTGGGCCCCCCTGTCCCGCAAGAAATGTCCGGCGATCTCAGAAGGGTCATCTCCTGGATCATAAAAAACGACCTGTGCACGAAGGCAGACAAGATCAAATGACCCGGATTTTTCATACGGTGGGCGGCTCCACGACTACCTTATCATTTCGGGACAATCTATCTTTCTTCACGAGGTCCTTCAGGCTCCCTGGAAGTACCTTGTTTTGAAAGAAGTATTTTTTAGGGCCATTTGGAGAAAAGCAAAGGAAAACAGGACCATGAGCTGGAAAGATGTACCGTCCTCCCAAACGAAGGACCTCTGGTCACCCGTAGCTATGTGTGATCTGTGGCTTGAATGGAACATGGGCAACAAAATGATGAATGCTGTAATTACCTTGCAGTTGAGTAGTACGGATTGCCTTCGCGTTCGAACTTTTCGACGAGTTTCTTTCTCAGAGACTCTTCCTCCTCTTTTGGGTACTACGGTAGAGACATTTTTCGAGCTTAGAAATATAATTTCGACCACTATAGGGGGGAAGTAGGAAATTCTTCGGTTAATTTCACCTCTTTTTTTTGCTTTTCCCGTTGTTCTCGGGTCAGTTGAATCAAAACACCGGCCGCCTGTTCACCACCCATCACCGACACTCGAGCGTTGGGCCACATGTACAAAAATCTCGGCCTAAAGAAGGGACGCAATAAAAAAAAAAAAAGATAAAAGAAAACGAAATCAAATGAATTATTTTGTCGCGTAATTTTCACCCATAGGCTCGCCCGCTCATGCCATAGTTGCCGGCTCCATATGATCCTCCGATGATGACGGTCAATTTGGGAACGCGAGCGCATGAAACGGCCGTTACCATTTTAGCACCGTTTTTCGCTATGCCTCCGGCTTCCGCGTCACGGCCCACCATGAATCCTTGGCAATGAGGGGGGGGGGGGGTGATTGGTTGTTTGTTGAGAGGAAATTGATCCGATTGGTATAACTAACCTGTTATGTTGTGCAAAAATATCAGAGGAATGTTCCTTTGACAGCAAAGCTCAATAAAGTGGGCTCCCTAAAAAAAACAAAAAAAAACATTTTCGTCTAAACGACCCCCCCCCCCCACGTGTCCCATCACGATACAAACTTTTAACGCACATTCGGAGAAGAGAACGCCATTATTTCCGATGATTCCAACAGGGTAGCCATACAAGTGAGCGAATCCGGTAACTAGAGTCGGCCCGTATTTGGCTTTGAATTCTGAAAATTTGGAACCGTCCACGAATCTCGCTATGACCTGGCGGAGACGTTACTGATTTAAAGCAAGGGAGGCACAAATTTGACACAAAAATTTGTACTTCTTTCATGTCGAAATTTTTTTTTAGGTTGGTTCCAACAATTCCGTACAGTTCTTTGGCATCGTACAAAGGGTCCTCAATTTGTTTCGTCACGACGTCGGGTGTTTTTTTCGTGTTGAGCCTATCGACGATTTCTCGCGTTATTTGGAGAGCGTGGGCGTCATTTAAAGCGTAGCTGTCCGTGACTCCTGAAACGCTTTTAACGAAGAAAAAAAAAAAACAATGTACTTAAATCCGATTGCGTCAACCGTTTAGCGGCGTAAAAAACCTGCAATGAAGGTCGGCGCCTCCAAGTTCTTCGGCCGTCACTACCTCACCGGTGGAGGCTCGAACAAGTGGTGGACCGGCCAAAAAGATGGTGCCCTGTTGACGAACAATTATCGACTCGTCCGCCATCGATGGAACGTAGGCGCCACCGGCTGTGCACGATCCCATGACGACGGCAATTTGAGGAATACCAGCGGCTGACATGTTGGCCTGGTTGTAGAATATTCGACCAAAGTGCTCCTTGTCGGGAAACAGTTCCGCCTGGTGTGGAAGATTCGCTCCACCCGAGTCGACCAGGTAGACGCACGGGAGACGGTTTTCTCGAGCGATTTCCTGAGCCCTCAAGTGTTTTTTAACGGTCAACGGATAGTACGTGCCGCCTTTGATCGTCGCATCATTCGCTACCACCATACACTCCCTCCTAAAAATCGAAAAAAAAAGGCTTAATTACAACAGCTATTGAGCCGTTCTCGTTTTTCTCATTACCCCGATATCCTCCCAATACCGGTAACCATACCGGCCGAAGGGACATTTTCTGGATAAACCTCATAGGCGGCAAGTTGCGATAGCTCTAAAAATGGCGTCCCAGGGTCAAGAAGCGCGCTAATCCGATCCCTTACAAACATTTTACCCTACAAAAATTAACTCAGGGTCATGTATTTTTCTTTGTATCTTTCTACAAAAAACAGACAAAAACCAACCTTGCTGGTGTGTTTTTTCACGGCGTCCGGATTCCCTCCTTCGCATACTTTCTTCACATTTTTCTTTAATTCATCGACCAAAGATTTCATGGACTCATAGTTTTCCTACGATTTCAAAAAATTAACGTATTGAAACCCGCAAAATAACGATAAAAATAACGTCATTGTACCTTGTACTCTGGGGATTTCACGTCAGGCGAAGTCCCTACCGTGCTAAAATGAGAACGTTTCAAATTGAAATTTAATTCGTTAAATTTTTTACAACGCCGAGCGCATGTTTTCAATACGCTAGCCATTTTGAGACTAGTTAGACGAACACGTTGTTCTTTTTTTTACCCCCCCCCCCCCTCTCACTCACTCACTGGCTAGAATAGTTGAAATCGTGACATAACTGTTTGATATACGATGCCGTTTAACCGACGATAAGACAAGGCGAGATTGTGTGCGAGTGTGAATTGAGTTTTTGAGGCAGGAGCCGCGTTTACCTTCGAGTTCAAGATTAATATTAAACGAGTTGGTGAGAACAATAGTGGGAAAGTATTGTCGTCATTAAAAATGAATAGGGAAGAGGAGGAGGGGAGGGGGGAGCACAGAGTTTCATTAGAAACTGGCTAAACCGTGATCCTAACGCATCTTTTAGGGAGTAGGTAATGGTCAAAAATGGGACTGTGGATGAGTAATTGATTCGTTTTCATCAAACATTGTAATCTCCGTCCACCATCGGAAACGACGGCCTTTTCTTGTTGCTTTTTAACGTGACCAGTAAAATCAACTTCAACACTGCCCTACTGTAGCGTTTAGCGGGTCTTTAGTATCTGGTTGGTGTAGTAGTGTCCTGCTGTTCTAAGGATTTAATCAGAGGCGGACCTCCCAGAACGTCTACCTCAATGAGGAGGCAGACATTCTGAAAGGGAGGGGGAGGGTTATAGCTACATAGGAAAAGTGAAACTCACGTGGACGAGATAAGAGCGAAGATCACAGCCCGAGTGCGTCCCTAAATTTTAAACTGATCATGTCAATCTCAACTCGTCCCACGTGCGTTTAACGTTTCGATGAGAACCCTCCAAAAACACATCAAGTAAGAGTAATTGATAAAAATCGACCAATCCCTCTGATCAGAAAATACTTGTCATTTTACTTTTTAGAGAGAGTGACGTTATATTCGAGTTCGGCTTCCGTCAAAAATAATTTCGTTGACGAGCTCCCAATTAGGAGCACGGCTCCTACAGAATTTTTTCCCGTCAATTCGTTGAGCGTGGCAAGAAAAGAGCATAAAATTCCCACGTGGTTATAAAACGATCCGAGTGGGCAAAAACCCCTAGAAATGTCGCTCTCGTAACCCCTAAAGAACAGTCAAAATCTCTCTTTAATTGCAGCCACACGTCTGACCACGTGAAATTTTTGTTGTCAATAATGAGGAAGTTTCACATTTTTCAAAAGTATTTTTTTTTCTGGTCGAAAACATAGATATATGAATATAAAAACGTGTAAAAAAAAATTAAATCATGCTAGAAACATTTTTTTAAATAAATAAAAATAGGAAATTTGGGTTCCCGCGTGACGTCACGAATGCGTACTCTGTCCTTGTTTTACTATATTTTGTGTCACTCGACATGAGGCAGTGTTACCTGCATGTTACCTGCCTCACTTCATTGGACTCTTAGCCTCAAGGATGCCTCAAGGTGACTAAACTCTTCTATAGGTGCCACAGATTTCCCCCAGTCCATCAGGTTGGAGGGGTGGAGACTGACGTCATTAGCAGTCCTTTACTCCCGATTGCTCACCCTAGAGCAGCAGAGCAAGTTAATTTTGAACTTGAATTTATGAATTCTCAAAAATCACAACCCAATAGCGATTTAATAATGTACTGGGTCCAGCGCAAGGGCGGTTGGGACTGCTCGTGACGTAGGTGAAGGACAGTAATGGCCGAAGATCTGCGGCACCTATAGAAAATTGAATCACCTTGCTTAGCCTGGACTATTAATCAAGCTAGTTCAGTGGCGTGCCCATGGGGGGGGTTTTGGGGGTCAGAACCCCCCCCCCCCCCAGAGTACTTCAGCCCACCAAAATAAATAGAAATAAAAAAGAAATAGAAATACAAAATAAATAAATAAAATGAAATGAATAAGTAAAAAAGTAAAAAAACAAACAAACAAAAGAAACAACAAAAACGTGATTTGTATGACCCTAAAAGTTCTTTTTTTAGCAATTTAGTACCCTAAGTAACTATCCACGGCATAATATGGTATTTATTCCACTGTCTTGGCGTGGATTCAGGATTTGTTCAAGAGAGAGGGGCTTGAGAAATTCTACTAAAGATGACTTGGCAGCCATTTGCTGCCTAAAATTAGCTAAATTAGCTATTCCCACCATACAGAATCCTAGACTGACTATACTCGCGCCCCAAAATGGCAAAACTAAGTATTTGAGCCATAAAAATAGCCAAACTGACTTCACGCGCCCTGAAAATAGCTAAAACTGATTCCGCCTTGAAAAAAGCTAAACTGATTATACATAAGTGCGCTAAAAATATCCAAGCTGGTGATTCCCGCTCTAAAATTGTCCAAGCTGACTTTTTTTAAGAGTCATAAAACTGGATCAACTGGCAATTTGTGCACTGATAATGCCTGAACAGATGATTCCTGCTCTAAAAATGGCTAAACAACCACCCGCGCGCCAAAATTGGCCAAACTGACGGTTTTCGCGCCTTGACTTGACGTACTATTCACGCCCTATATAAATGGCCAAACTGACTCTACGCGCCCTAAAAATGGCCAGACTGGGCAATCAAGCCACAAAATCGGCAACACCATTCCATGTGCCCCAGACAAGGGCACATAGAGTCAGTTTAACAATAAACTGACGATTCGCGCCTTAAAAAGGCCTAAACAGATTATTCCTGACCTGAGAATGGCAAAAACGACAATTCCCGCGTCAAAAATAGCCAAACTGAGCCTTCACAATGTCTAAATTTAACATTCGTGCCCTAAAAAAAAAAATAATAATAAAAAAAATAAAACTGGCTATTCACTCCCTAAAAATGGCATACTCGTACTCAGATACGGATCTAGGATTTGCTCAAGCGAGGGGCTTGGGCTTGGGAGATTGTGTGCTTCGCTAGACTGACTAAAAATGGCTTGACAGGGCAGTAATTCACTACCTAACAACTGCTAAACTGACTATAATCGCGCCTGCAAATGGCAAAACTGACGATTCTTGCATTTAAAATGTATATTTGCGCCCTAAAAATTGGCATTTACCACTCTATAAAACCGCCAAAATGACTTCACACGCCCCAAAAATAGCCAAATTGGCGATTCTCGCTCTAAAATGGTCAATATGACTCTAGGCGGCCTGGAAATGCCTTAACAGATTATATTCCTGTCCTGAAAGCTGCAAAATAGACCATTAGCGCGCCAAGAATGGTCAAAATAACGATTCGTGCGTAATTGGCTAGAAGTGACTAATTGAACCCGCCTATATGCTGTTATGTTTGGGCAAAGTATAACTGACGATTCGCGCCCTGAAAATGCAAATGACTAAAATAACGGATTCGTGTCCTGGAAGTATCAACACCGGTAGTGTTTTATTCGTTGAATTGTTTGAGAACAATGGCGTTGCCGAAACCACGGTCATGATAGTTCAAATAAAACAAGTGGGAGAATACCTTCCTTTCTTTTCTTTGCCTTCATGATGAAAAAGCTGCAACCCCAAGACAGTCACAACCTACAATTAAAGATCTGAAAAGCCCCCAAAACAGACTATTTGTCAGTAAAATAAATAATATTTAAAAAATAGGCGATTCATTCATGAAACTACGGGCTTTTTTGCAATTATTAGCAGATTAAATTGAACAGTATTTTGCACTTCTATGTGGACAGAATATTGTGCTAGTCCGGCCAATAAAATTACCTGTCTGGTGTCTGGTCGGCTCTGTAGCCATCAAAAGTGCCCCTAATAAGCGGCTTGAACGAAGGAACTGGACGCGGAATTGGCCGGGACACGATCAATTTAATCTAAAGTCTAAAGTAGAAAATTGTCGAACTGCGGAGGCAGACTGCAAGCACAGTAAGAGAGGCCTCCATTGAAACACGTCGTTCCTGGGGCCAAATAGTCGCTGACTGGAGCCGAAGTTCAAGCACGCTCAAGTTTCGTACCCTCCTTCAAGAACCGAATTTATTGGACTTAGCTCTTAAAAATAGTAATTTTGGGGATCCGTCTCAATTGAATAAACAAATTCCGTGGGTTTGGGTCTTTCAAATATCAATTTCGAGGGTTTGGCTTAACCGATAAGCCAATTCGTCTTCTTCAAAGGACAATTTCGCGAGGTTGCTCTCATTCGAAAATGCAATTTCACGAGATTTCCAGAAATCGAATTTCCAGAATTTGCCAGATTTATTTTCTTTTAAAATCCACGGTTTGGTCCACTTTGGCAACCAAATTTCGTTGATTTGGCTATTTCAAATAGACATTTCGGGTACTTGGCTCAAATACGCCAATTTCACTTTCACATGACTGGATATTTTAAGACCATTTTTTGTGGATCTGGCACCTTCAAAGCCAATTTCACTGATTTTCGTGGTTCGAAGATCCAAGTTTGCGGGGCTGAATTCTTCAAAAACCAAATTATTCGGATTTTAGCTCTGGTAAACCCCAATTTACAGGATTTTCTCTCCATTGAGATTTTTTTGTAATTATTTTTATTCCAAGCCGGGGGCGGGGCCCCTAGGCGGTTGCCTACCCCTTAAAAACGGCCCTTTACACCGTTTAAGAAAGAGAAAAGTAACTACAAAACCTAACAGACGGTCAGGCAATCAGACTTTCTGGTCTATGAGTGACGTAGGCAGTCCTACTCAGTTCCAAGAAAAGTGCTCTTGGTGCGCCACCTGTTATATCTATCGCCTTGAGCCTGGACTATTAATCAAGCTAGTTTATCATTAAAAACAAAAAAAGTTTGATTTTTTCAGAGTCCATTGCCTAATTTTTCAGTTTCATAATATTTGATTAAAGTTGGAGGTTCTCTTCGTTCGTTCTTATCTTCTCACGTCAAAAGTTTTGTGTTTTAGGTATTCTACTTAAGGCTCTACTCCACGCTCCATAAACGGAGTTCTCGTGTAACTCACCGTAGGATAGACCAAATCGCATCGGGTTTTTTGCATTATTTTGCTTAAATCAATAGCTACGGCGCTAAGTAAATAATTTTGTAATTAAAAAAAAATTGGTAATTAATTAATCTATATATTTAGTGCTTTAATGACTGATTTTTCGGGAAAAACTGGGTTAGCGCCGTAGAATATTTTATTAAATGATTTTTAAGAATAAGCGGAGGTGAATAAATTCCACCAAATTTAATATATTCAAGAACTATGATTTAATTAAAACTGCTCTGCTAAATGACGCCCTTGTGTTCTCGGCGGCAGTTCTCTAAACTAATAAGTTTTCATGGCCAAGGTTGTCACGGAAGGGTTGGTTGCGGGGGTGAAGGGAGTTATTTTGTCGTCACGAAAGTGAAGCTGGCAGCCAAAAAATATATCGATTGTGCGCCATTTCGATATAAGCGATTCTACAGATTATTGGGGATGTACGTCTAGGGGCAGCCAAGGACGATAATAACAGACTCACAACAACTAGTTCATGTACTTCGCGACGTGATTATCATTACTTCAGTGTGTCTAAGAAGGCCTACAACTCATTCCATGATGGATGCACCTCAATTGATCAGAAAACGTATTTTGACCAAGCAGCCGCAGTTGAATATGAAGATTGGCCTAAATTGACCTTTGCACAAAGGTAGGGGCCTGAGGAGTGATCGGATCGGAATTTGGACGGTTTCCCTGGATTCCTCGGTGAAAAATCTAGGACCGACTATTTTTATTTTATTTTTTAAAGTCGAATTTGAGCCCAGCAGCCGCAGTTGAATATGAAGATTGGCCTAAATTGGCCGAAATTCCAATTCCGATTGGAACTGGCGGGTTTGAGACCCCCGTCAGCTCCCCTCCATGTGGTCTATGGCCGAAGGTTGAAGTTCAAGCCGAGCAGACAGGTGAAACCTAAAAGAACAGCGCCTGCGCTGTCGGGCCGGGCGCAACTGAAGCGAGGGTGGTGTGTCACCCGAAATGATTTCATGCGGCCCGAGTTCCACAAAAGCAAACATGAATTGTTCCTTTCATTATTCATTCACATAGCTTTTTCTATCCCTGCCATTTCCTAAAATTCCTACCTTCTTGCAAACCGAATAATAGAATCAATTGCGGAAAATGAGCAACTAGAAAGGGGGAGTCTGCTTGGTTTTGAGATGGATGAGCGGATGATCAGAGTATGAAAATGAGACGCGCTACACGCTTCTTCACTTGAAGAAAAGAACTCTGAGATACAGTTCGAAATACTTGTGTAACCGTTGGCGATAACGATGAAAGGGGGGTGGGGGCCGCCACCTTTTGGTCCTTTCCCGAAGCTGCGTGGGCTTCCCGCAGCAGGGGTAAGCCGCTCGCTGGGAGAATAGAAAGTGTTTGTGTGGTGGGAGAACCAGATACATAAGGAAGGATCGGGGAAGGAGAAGTCAGTCCTGCCAGGCAGTCGATTAGAGTGAGTTCGGTCACCAGTCAGTCGAGTCCGGCCAAGCAGTCGAGATAGTGACTTCGGAGAGTCCTGGCGTTTCAGTCGAGTCGAATTATTGAGGTTCAGTTTGTGGTGAGATTTCGAGAGTTATTTGCCCGGTGTGGGTTCGAGAGTGTTCGTCTCATTGTCAAAACCGTTGCCCTTGTGTCGTCAGAGCTCGTAATAATAATCAGTGCCGAGTCTTCGTCAGTGAAATCTGTTCGGGATAGTTCCAACAAGTTCGAGATTCGTTCGTGATCAACAAGTGTGACCACCAACGGTCACAAGTGTGACTTCCGTCTTCAGTCTTCGTGATTAAGCAGAGTGACCATCCTTCTTCAGTCGTCGAGTCGCCCTAGCGATTAACAAGTGTGACCGCCCAAGGTCATAAGTATGACCACCCATCTTCAGTCTTCGAGTTACCCCTGTAATTAACAAGTGTGACCAACCTTCTTCAGTTGTCAAGTAACCCCAGTGATTAACAAGCGGGACCATCCCGTGTCACGAGGGTGGCTACCCCCATCGAGTCGTCTGTCGTCAAGTTGTACCCGTGCATTCCGGCGTGTTCACAAGAGTGTCAACCAGTCGTCGAAGAGTTTGTCAGGTTGGACCCCTGGGTTCGCAAGAGTGACCACTCGTCAGCAATCGCGAACTTCGCCATCACCGACACCGTACCAGGTTGGTGAGAATCCTTTCTCCTCGTATGCCTCTTTGTCTGACGGAGGGACCAAAAGGATAGAGCGTGTCGCTACCACTTCTTTTCCGCCGAACCCCGTGGGACGCTCCAAAAAAGGGCCAAATATCGAAATTTGTGAGAATTATAATTTCGTTAATCTGAAGAATTTCCTATTGTAAATAATAAACAAAAATTTCGTTGAAAAAATCATCGTTTATCACCCTTTCAAACCCGCGAGAAACTCGTCTAAAATGTTTGGAAACGTACGTTTACGATTGCCCTCGAGAGGAAAACAATTTGCTTCCAAAACCTCTTTGCGAACCTTTTTGGGAATTTTTAAAAGTTTCGTGAATGTTATTAATATTAAGTAATTAAAGATTATTTGAGTACAAACATTCAAGTTTTATTAATGGCCGACTAGTTTCGGAGTAGACTGCACTCCATTTTCGAGGCCGAAACAACTAAAAGGAGACATCACAACAATCAACAAGAATTCTCAACAATTATTAAAAATCTAGCTTAACGTTTACTCACATCTCTTTGACAAACGTCTCACGCAAAATTCCCAAAAATCCCGGCGACGGATGTACAAGGAAACTTGTTTCTGTACTAAATGATTTAAACCCTTTTATCTTTCAAGACAGAGAGCCACACCCCCTCAACCCACTCCCATATCTGCTTTTTCCACCGCTTCTCTTATACATTGCCAAAACGTTCTTATACGGTTCTACTCCAACACTATCCAACTGAAAATTGACAGTTTTTTTCCCCCAAATTTATATGTAATTTTTCCAAGACTTTTAATTTTTCGCAGTTGTTCTCCCGATCCAATATACTAACGTCTTTAAAATTAAAAATATGCCCCGTTTTATTATGATGTTCACTAAGCCCAGTATTATTTTTTCTATTTTTAGTATCACAAACGTGTTGAGCTATTCTATTTTTTAACTTTTGCGTAGTCATCCCTATGTAGCAACCTTCACACCCCCCACAATTAATTTTATATACCACATTATTCTTTTGAGTAATATTATCTTTGTCTTTAAAAGCTGGAAAAATAGTCTTAAGTGAGTTATTCAACTTGAAAGCTATATCTATATTATTGACTGAACAAAATTCTTTTAATAAGTTTTTAATCGTATACGAAATACCCTCTATAAACGTAATACCCATTTTACATCTTAAATTTGTATTCATAACCTCACTTTCAATATTATTAACCGACTTTAATTTGTTAATTTCATTTTTAACAAGCTTTTTCACTAGTCCCGGAGGGTAATCGTTCTTTATAAACATATTTTCCACCTTTTTTATGTTATCTTGATGATAACAATCTTCACTTAACAATAACATTTTTCTTGTTTGGTTCTTAACAATATTAACTTTCATGTGGTACGGGTGGTTCGAGTAATAATTCAATATTCTGTTTGATGCAGTTTCTTTTTTGTACCAATTCGTTTTAATCTCACCATTTTCTAATCTAGTGAGCGTCATATCTAAAAAATTTAATTTATTGTTAATTTCACGTTCAGCCGTAAATTTAATATTAGGGTGAGCACAATTCAACTCGTTAATTAAGGGTATTATATGTTCTTTTTTAACGCAAGCTATGGAATCGTCAACATAAATTTTTAAAAAATCAACTTTTAACTTACTTTTCAGTAAAACGTCATTAATAAGCTTATCTACGTAAATACCAGCTAAAAGAGGCGATAGACAGCCACCCATGCTTAAACCATTTTTTTGTTCATATATAGTTCCATTAAAAATAAAATAATTATTAAAAACACAGAAACGTAGTATATTAAAAAATAACTCTTTTGGAATTTTAGTATTCCAATAGCTTGCGTTAAAAAAGAACATATAATACCCTTAATTAACGAGTTGAATTGTGCTCACCCTAATATTAAATTTACGGCTGAACGTGAAATTAACAATAAATTAAATTTTTTAGATATGACGCTCACTAGATTAGAAAATGGTGAGATTAAAACGAATTGGTACAAAAAAGAAACTGCATCAAACAGAATATTGAATTATTACTCGAACCACCCGTACCCGATTTAGACAGGGGCATCATGCATTCTGAACTGTAGCTCCAACAAAAAAAGGACATAACCCCGAACAAAACTAGTTATTTGAAAGCTTAATAACTGAAGAAGTTTTTCCTGAAGTCCTACTCTTCCTCCGAGAGCTGTCGGTAAAATGACAGCTGGCTGAATAACAAGTATTTTGAATTGAATTGAAATATATATTTGTAGAAAGCCCTGAGGCCGTTACAAGATTGGCACAAGTAGGTAAATTGGCTGAATAACAAGTAAGAGTAAAGGGCGTCCAATTTTCACGAACTACCCTAACTTTACGATCATCTTAAAAGGAAATTTTGTGCTCTTTCCAACGGTGTCCTTGAAATTTTCCCAGGGTCAATAGTTGTTAAGATACCGATCAAATTTTGAAGAAAACGCCTGATGCATTGACAATCAGGAAAACTGTGATTTTCTCAGAAACGGTTAATATTCCGACCGTGGTCCATTAGTCATTTCTGACCCACATGTTATGTAGGATCACCCATTTCAATTACGCCCCATTTTCCCGTTACACCATATATACACGTGTGAACTCACTGCACCGTATATCGGAAATACAAATGTGTATAGTACATATGACGCAACGACTTGGCGAAATTGTCCACTTCATGAAATGAATGTCCATTTCACGAAGTGGCTCCACTTGCCGTAATTTTGAAAGATTAGGACATCTGGACATAAATATCCATTTCTTGAAAAGGAAATCGCGTTTGTCCAGTTGCTGAAATTAAGCTTCCTTACTACAAGTGGATGCACTATGAAATAACCTTTTCAAATAAAACAAAACTTGTTTCAGCATCAGAGATTCCTCACTCATCCATTTCACGAAAAGGATAATATTGTGAATCCACTTGTAGTAAGGAAGCTTGATTTCAGCAATTGGACAAACACGAATACCTTTTCAAGAAATGAACAATTTATTTGTCCAGATGTCGTAATTTTTTGAAGTTACGGCAAGTGGAGCCACTTCGTGAAATGGACATCCATTTCGTGAAGTGGACAATTCCTCGACATGGATGCGACATATATACTTACAAACCTATAAATATACAATCATTAATTAACTAAAAACTCAATTAGTACGCATTCAATTTCACATGAAAAAAGAACGAATGAAATTGAAAGAGACCCACAAATTCCATTGGTCAATTTGGGCCAATCATCATATTTAACTGCGGCTGCTGGGCTCAAATTCGACTTTAAAAAATAAAATAAAAATTGTCGGTCCTAGATTTTTCACCGAGGAATCCAGGGAAACCGTCCAAATTCCGATCCGATCACTCCTCAGGCCCCTACCTTTGTGCAAAGGTCAATTTAGGCCAATTTTCATATTCAACTGCGGCTGCTTGGTCAAAATACGTTTTCTGATCAATTGAGGTGCATCCATCATGGAATGAATTGTAGGCCTTCTTAGACACACTGAAGTAATGATAATCACGTCGCGAAGTACATGAACTAGTTGTTTTGAGTCTGTTATTATCGTCCTTGGCTGCCCGTAGACGTACATCCCCAATAATCTGTAGAATCGATTATATCGAAATGGCGCACTATCGATAAATTTTTTGGCTGCTAGTTTTGGAGTTCCGGACATCGGGGCTAACTTTTTTCATGTAGGTATAGGTTACACAAGGGTTTCCTTATCACGATTTGCATCGGGAGCGGACACGAATGCCTAACCTTCACTGATAAGAGTGAAAATTCTAATTTGGTGGGCAGCTTGCTGAGTCTTCGTATAGAGAATTTTAAGAAAAAGTCATTTTTCTTATTATAAAGTTACCTCCTGTGACTTCATATAATTATTTTGAAGTGAAATGTACCCCACAAAGGTAATCTCATACGCTGAAAGCCTTGTCGATGCTCTCCGAGAGCGTTACCACGCCAAAATAACTGCACTTGGCGTCGACCCAATTGTAAGATTGTAAGCTTCTTATTTATTGAATTATTGTTGATGGAATTAGTTTTTCCCCTATTCGTTCGTATTCAGGGGACTTGGATCTGTCTTCCACTGGAAGCGTTTTCGAGCGACGCTACAACGAGCGTTCATCCCAAAGGCTCAAATTGGATGTGACATCGTCCACTGCAGGCTTAGCTGCAGTCAATTCGATTTAAGGCTTTGAGATGTACGCTCGTTGTAGCGCCGCTCGAAAACGCTTCCAGTGGGCGACCGGCCTTATTCAAAGACATTATAATGGAAGCTTAAGGCTTAAAATTAAGGCAGAGTTATTTGATAGCTTGAAAGGCCTCTACGCTTAAGATGGCTAATTCGATAAAGGAAACTTTCAGATTATTTCCCCTGAATAGGGCTTAACGTTCCTTTACAAGTTTGATCGGAGATCGTGGGGTAATTGCAATTTTTAAATTTTTGTTCAAAGAATTGATGATTACTCCTCGGATGAACGTCACTTTCCTCCTTTAACATGGACTTCGTCAATTATTTGGTCTTCGGTGTGAGTGCTTATACGATGGAGCATCACAAGAGCTACAAAACCTTGGAGTCCTACACCAATTTCAAATCGGGGTTCGTAAAATCCATCGGACCCGTCATAATGAACAATCTCATTGTTGTCACCGGTAAAGTAAATTAGCATGATGTGATTTCTGCAATTTGACACTTTTCAACGTCTATAGGGTTTAATTGGTTTACCCCCTTGGTGAAAGGAGGTACATAAACTTCAGCCATGAGACGGTTGACCCGATCATGTATGTGAAAACCACGATCGCCCAGCAGTAAGTCTCCCGGAATTAGTTGATCAAGGATGCTGCAATTTTCAGCGATAATTTTTTCACTGGAATGGCCTTCGTATGCTTCGGACATAATCATAACGGATCCTTGAGTAACGATTCGTACAAGGAATTCAGCATTCATTGCATGCTTATTATTGGAAATATGTTGGAAGGAGGCTACCTTGTTAGAGGGATTTTGACAAAAAACTTCGAAGCAATCAATAAATAAATAAAATCGTGAGATATTTTTAATAGCTAGTTACGCAGAGAGAGTTAACCCGAGGCCACAAAGAGCGATTTGCTAGGAACTTTCGAAAATAATGGAAATATCTACGACTCTAAAGGCCTAAAAACCAATAGGATGTAGCGTTACAGTTACACGATTTCTCAAAATTTAAGCACTCCGCGACACTTTTTTAAAGCGATTTATTAACTCCGGCGAATGCCCACCGATCTCCAAATATGAGAAAAACCCAAAATTTACGCGAAATAATAGAAAAACAGCAATACCGGCTATGCATTTCCATTACGATACCACAGTCAATGGCCCACCAAGTTAGAATTTGGAGGTAATATAACCCAACTCTTATCTCGTGTCCGTTCCCGATAGGATTGCATGGAATGGGGGGTAGATAACAGTCCATCTAATAGCGTTTTCCTTTTGCCATTTCAAAAGTGCTCTGGGGCCGCTCTTGTGACGTCACAAGCCCGCTCGGATCGAACCAAAATCTGGCAAAGAGTGGGTTGAAATGGAACGACTTTTAACAAGTGGAAGAGAGCGCTCTTTAATAACATCCTTCCTCATCATGACTGTTTTGTAGTTTTTGTGTTTGTATTGAATGGAAGTACATATTTATTTACGTGCATGAGCTGAGCACTTGTATATTTTTGTGTGGAGTGCATGTGGTTAGCGAGAATGTACTTATTACCATGACTGTGAACAAATCGGGTGCATCGTTTCGTGTGTTCAATGCCCAATTCTATTAATAATGTTCTTCCAGGAACATAATTGACATCTAAGAACAACAAGTTGCGAATTTACAAATTCTCGGCCAGCAAACGCGCTTTGTGGCGACAGGAAAAATGAAGGAATGAGCTTTGGGGAAAAAATGTAATACATAAAGATGAATAACTTCATTAATGCAGAGAATCCGGATGAACCGTTTTGTAACGATTGGAACACTGGTACTAGGTTTTTGTTATTCCGTCTACTCCTTATTGATTTATGCTGCAATAATAGCCCACGTAGTCTTCTTATTTTCATATTTTTCGTCGGACGAGCTTGACTCTAGACTAGAGTTATCCATACATTTCAAAATGAGCCTAGTGGCTTCATCTGACCACTTCTCTGGATCTGTTGAGTAATCGACGATAATGGTACCTACGAATAACAGAACTTGAATGATTGTTAAACCGCTTTCGTTCAACAAATCGTTGGCTTCATCCGCGAAGGAAATCAAAATACGAACTCAAATCAAAAAAAACTATGCTTATCACAATGAACCTTCCAAGAGAGGTTTACCGCTCCGTCTATTTTGACGGAGCAGTTGAAGTTGCTCTAGCTCTGATCCATGGAGGAGCGTAGGGATAAATGGAACGAATAAAAAGTCGCTCTGCTGAGGATCAATTGGCAAATGGAATCTTCAAACTCTTATCAGATCAGACCCGGAGCAGCCCCAGCTCTACTTTTTGTGCTAATGGAAAACGCTATAAATATAACCTCTTTAGCCCCGATGTCGGCCTCCCCTAGTTTTGGCTGCCAGCTTCACTTTCGTGTCCGTGTTAGAAGTTTCTCATCGTGTGGTAGGTACTGAAAATTGTGCTGCACTAGTCATGGGATGCGTTAATCGTTATATTACTTATATTCCTACAATATATTTTGTTCTGTTTAATAACGAAGTACTACAATAGTGCAGTAACAAATTGAAATAGCTAGTATTATTCTTTACTATCCGCCAAATAAATTAATAAAACTATTATGCTAGTTGTATCATATTTTTCAATTGCTAGGGTGGTCAATAATAAATTTTTCCACCCCGAGGTTGTAGCCGGTACTTCTGGGCGGGGGAAGGGTGAAATGGGGCTACGAGGGTATGTCAACGCGGTGCAGCGTCATCCTGATTCGAATTTTATATCCCTATATATTTTAATCCATTCGATACTTTTGTGTCCCTTGAAAGCATAAACAAAAAAAGAATATGACGAAACTCATTTTAGCAAGTCAATCCGTCTTCTTCCCGACCCATCATCTCGAACAAATTGAAAGTGGACCACTGTGTTGTTGAAAGTGACAAAAGTTAAGTTTATCTGATCTTGGCTGCCGAAAACTATGTAGTATGCACTTTTTGCATTTTTCAAAATCCACTGTGCCAAACTCTTCCTTTCTTCTTAGAGAGAAAAAAAAAATTGAATGGCGACCGGTCTGAGCCAGTACGCCTCCCCCCACAGCCTTCCCTAACACGACCCGGCGAATTATGTCTCATGAAAATATCTCGTGTTCCTATGTTTCACAATAGAATGGTCAAAAAAGACAATTATGAAGAGCATAGAGAACTACTACATTAATAATTGGTGAGGGGCGCAACGCTATACGCCACAAAAGTAAAACTGCCGCAATCAGCAACATTTTTGTGCCGGTGGTTTTCGCCACTCATCTCCATTTCTCTCTCTTTTGGCCTTTCACACTATTACTCTCTCAAGCATTACGTAAAAAAAAATTCACTTTTTGATCCAAGCTGATCTTATTTTGAGCCAAGTTATATTATTCATTTGTTTTTCGTTTTTCTCTTATTGCGCGAGTGCAGTGATTGTGAAGAATGGGACGAATTAGCGTCGTCAAAAAGAAATGTATTCCCCAGTAAAATAAAATCGAAGAAGAGGAGTAAAAAAAGTCCCCATCAGAGTGTTCCCAGTAGAGTAAGTAGAAAGTCATGGATGATACAATTTTATAATTGGGTGATTTTTTCATTGAGTGAGCCTGAATTACTTATTTACGAATATATCAAGTATGTAGTTCTCTTGGGGCACCAGTGATGCCAATCACAATTATTTTTATACCGCTCACGAGGGGAGTGTCAGTAATGTCCGACGCCGATTTGATCGCCGATTTTTTGAATGTTCTACATAGAAAAATATTAGACACGTGTCCCCCCGAACTTGCAATGGGCCCTACGGGGGCCCGAAAAAAATCCGAAAGCCCAAAAATTCGGAATTTTAAAATTTTGTTTACAGACAAATATAATGTGTTTTTGCGAGGAAATTGGCGTCCCCCATCCCAGAGCCGTAGTTTTTGATTTAACGGAGGAAATTACACTAAAATACGTACTTCCACGAACAAAACCACCTTTGAACATTTTTCAACAAATAACTGCTCATCAGTTTTTAATTCAGCACCGCAAGAAACCACAATGTACAAGTTTTAAACGAAAACGGATACCGCTTTTAATTTCCATCTCAATGAACCTCAAAAATGGGCGAAAATTCGCCTCTCATTATCATTTCGGGCGAGAAAACATTAATATATTGATGATGAAAACTCCTATCGAGTTAACATTTTTTTGTAGTGTCATCTTATAAAGAATTACTCTCAATAAATTTATCATGCATGTTCAAACTTTTTACGGCGCCAAAAAAATATGTTTCTGGGATAGCATTTCAAAAATCACAGCGCCCCCTCAAATTGAGGCACAGACATGGACTGGGGCTCATTTGGAAGGTAATTTCATTGGCTTTCCAGGAAAAATATTGATTAGGAAGGGTAAAGATCAATTCAACCCGTAAAAATATGTTTTCCAACAAAAATTTCCGTTTTTAACAAAACCCACAGGGGGTTCCCTGGGATTTTGCGGAAATATTTGCTACGGTAATGAAAAATGGTTGAGAGTCATTTAGTAATGAATAAAAATTTGGGTGACATCCTTTTTGTGAAACACCAATTCTAGAAAAGGGTTTCCCCCAAAATCGACAACTTTAAAACACGTCGAAAAAATCAGTGATCAAACGGCGTCGGACATTACTGACACTCCCCCCTGTCAGATGAAATAACCTCTATAGTAGAAAATTGTGGAAGTTCCACAATTTCCATACAGACGAAAGATATTATGGGTGAAATGAGAATAAAAGTAATTTTTAATAGAACAAATCACAATTTTTTTCATCCCTTATACAGTCCACGTCGCCAACGTCTACCCGCCCTTAAAAATAGGTTCGCCACCCCGTATCGTTGCGGACTCTCCGAATCCTCAAATATACATCAAAAGGAATTTTTTAAGCCACATTCGAAATTGGGTCGAATTTTGCCGCTATTCTGATTCTATTTCCTGTACTATGTATGAATGAAATGCACTTTACCCGACAGGCTCGCTTATGATAAATAGCAGAAAAACCCCAATTTCTTCACATGTTTAAGGTTTTCTCTATTTTACTTAACTATGGCATTTTCCTTGTTTTAGCCACGTACTAGGTACCGCTATTTCCACACATGAGTGCAGATGAAGTACCGATTCCCTGCATTTTATTCGTGGATTAGCTATTTCTCTCAATTTCACTAGTTTCAGCTATGAAATAGCAGCGATATTTTGCAGCGAGTAGCATCTATTATATTTTTTATATGCGAATCGGCGATTTTTCACAATTTCAGTTGTAAATTTGCCAGTTTTGCCTAAGTTTAACCCGGATTTTTATTTCGCCAATATTCGCCGTGATTTTTTTCACTTACTGCAGCCTTGAATTAGTACTTATCCACCAACTCGGGAAGGATACTTTTCATGTAAAAATTTACTAATTTTGGTTCCATGATGTTCCAAAAAATAAACGCAAAAGAGTTGTTTTTTGGCCAATGCCACGACTAAAATTGAGAAAACACGCCACTAATTTAAGGCTGTAAGTGAAAAAAATCACGGCGAATATTGAAATAAAACTCGGGTTAAACTTAGGCAAAACTGGCATATTTACAACTGAAATTGTGAAAAAATATAATAGATGCTATTCGCTGCAAAATATCGCTGCTATTTCATAGCTGAAACTAGTGAAATTGAGAGAAATACCTAATCCACGAATAAAATAGAATCACTAATTCGCGGCTTAAATTTGAAAACCACTAATCGGTACTTTATCTGCACTCATGTGTGGAAATAGCGAGTGACTAATACGGCATCACCAACAGGTGCTAGACTAAAAGTAAATAGCTCATTGAAAATAGCACAAAATTTCCTTCATTATTGGTCCTCTACTCAATAAAATTACACCAAGGCCCTAGCCGCTAGGGCATGAGATATCCGAAGGAAACTCGTTATTCGCATTTCTGCCCAATTTTCATAAGCGATTTTCACCATTTCGTCAAAGGAAAATATTTTTTTGCATTCATAGGGAAAACTTCCTTATGATGTTAGCTTTCCAATGACGTACAACAGTTACCAGTTTTCACCATCTAGTGAAGAGGTAGAAGCAATAACGAGTCCAAAACTGAAAAATAACCCGCAATGAGGACCCTTTGAATGAGGTAAAACCAGCTCTGATTACTCGTTTCCAACGGATGAGACATACGGGTTCAAGCGGTCAGCTAAATCTATCGCTAATTTACGTTGGTGAGTTGAAATTGGGTGGTGGTGAAGCTTAAAATATCGTCAGAGGATTGGGCTTCATGGACCAGTGGTCACCCTGACCCGCAACCCACGAACGCGAAAATCGAATGCAAAAATCGGCCCTCCGCACATCTGCATTAGATGCACGTTGCACCTCCAGTCGCCGCCTCTGGATTTCCTCGCACGATTCTGGAGTACGTACGATTCTCAAGCTCCTCTCTGGGGCTGGGACGATGAATAAGAAATAACACTATCCCGTCCTAGCAACCGCATCTTGTGGCATTTTCACACTACGCGGTTTCGCAATACGTCCCCTGGTCGCAACTGGTTGTTGGTAGACCAGCTTTAGATGACCTAGTAAATAAAAATCCATGGGTGGTTGGGGGTCAGGACAGGACTTTTCGGTGAGCACCTTACTGGTCCATGAAGCCAAATCCGCTAGCGATATTTTAGCTTCACCACCACCGCTAAGTTACGCTGATTTACATCGGCGAGTAGTGGATTGTCCTGACAACAAACCACCCTTGGATTTTTATTTATTAGGTCATCTAAAACTGGTCTACCAAAAACCAGTTGCGACCAGAAAGGAGCTTGAGAATCGTACGTATTCGAGAATCGTGCGAGTAAATCCAGAGGCGATGACTGGAGGTCCGCATTTATGCGGAGGGCCAATTTTTGCATTCGACAACAAGGAAAAAACCTAGAATCCCAGAAAAATCCATGGTGGGTCGGGGGGTCAAGGTGACCACCTTACTGGTCCATGAAGCCCAATCCACTAACGATATTTTAAGCTTCACCACTACCCATTTTCAACTCACTAACGTAAATTGGAGTTAGATTTAGCAGACCGCTTGAATCCGTATGTCTCATCCGTTAGGAACCAGTAATCAGAGCTGGATTCACCTCATTCAATGGGTCCTGATTGCGGGTTATTTTTCAGTTTTGGGCTCGTTTATTGCTTCTACCTCTTCACTAGATGGTGAAAACTGGTGACTATTGTACGTCATTGGAAAGCTAACATCATAAAGAAGTTTTCCCTATGAATGCAAAAAAATATTTTCCTTTGACGAAATGGTGAAAATCGCTGATGAAAATTGGGCAGAAATGCGAATAACGAGTTTCCTTCGGACATCTCATGCCCTAGTGGCTAGGGCCTTGGTGTAATTTTATTGAGTAGAGGACCAATAATGAAGGAAATTTTGTGCTATTTTCAATGAGCTATTTACTTTTAGTCTAGCACCTGTTGGTGATGCCGTACTAGTCACTTGTCGAAAAAAAACAGAGGGCCACCAAAAAAAACACGAAATTGACGATATCTCGAAAACCAAGAGGAATTCCAAAAAACTTCAAATAGTAATTTCGATCACAAATGAGGTGTACTATCACCATACTTTCTCTTTCGAGGTAATTTATGAACACCCTGTATATACAGGGTGGAAGGGGATAAGTGTGACAACAATTTTCGGGTGATAGTAGGCCTCATTTGCGACCGAAATTACCATATACACCATGGTCCGAAAATCAATACGCTTCGAGATATGATTTTTCTAACGATTTTTAAGGCTTACATCATTTTTTGTAACTAACGGCGAGAAACTCGCATGTTATTTGAATTTTTGCAACCTTTGGTGATGGATTCGGAAAGAGCACACTATGTTCTGTCAGGATTAGCCATTTTCGATAGACGTTAACTATTTAATGTGCCCTTAAATGGGGCTCAAAGTCGTGCAAATCGGGGAATTAATTTTTTTCAAAAAAAGTCAGTCCCCGTTTGTCCACACTAAATCTGAGTGAACGGACAACCCGTGATTCAGAAAAACATCTTCAAAGTGTCCTTTACAAAAATAGTCATAAGCGTTTTCTTAGTTGTTTGGAGATTTTTCGTCAGAAATGACGATTTCTTAGAAAAAATAATGATTTTTCTCTTCAAAATCGCTTGTTTTGCCCTGAAAAATTTGAACAAGTTTTGTGATTTTAACGTGATAAAAAGCACTAAAACCTAATCCAAAGCTATACGTTGAATCAAACTGCTTATGTCCGCCTACCAAAGTAACAAAAAATGTCGCTCCGGCAGATGGGGTGTCGGATAGAGTACATTTCACGAAATACGAATTTCGTTAATTTAACTGAATTTGCGATTATTCAGCAAGAATGGCTATAAAAATGTAGAGTAACAACGTGAAATGTTAATTAATTCAGAATAATAGGTAAATAACTAAAAACGCCGAAACTTGTAGTAGGGTAATGCACTTAACCCGACAGCCAGCGGCCGGAGCGACATTTTTTTGTTAATTTGGTAGACGGGCATAATCAGTTTGATTCAACGTATAGCTTTGGATTAGGTTTTAGTGCTTTTTATCACGTTAAAATCACAAAACTTGTTCAAATTTTTCAGGGCAAAACAAGCGATTTTGAAGAGAAAAATCATTATTTTTTCTAAGAAATCGTCATTTCTGACGAAAAATCTCCAAACAACTAAGAAAACGCTTATGACTATTTTTGTAAAGGACACTTTGAAGATGTTTTTCTGAATCACGGGTTGTCCGTTCACTCAGATTTAGTATGGACAAACGGGGACTGACTTTTTTTGAAAAAAATTAATTCCCCGATTTGCACGACTTTGAGCCCTATTTAAGGGCACATAAAATAGTTAACGTCGATCGAAAATGGCTAATTCTGACAGAACATAGTGTGCTCTTTCCGAATCCATCACCAAAAGTTGCAAAAATTCAAATAAAATGCGAGTTTCTCGCCGTTAGTCAAAAAAAAATATGTAAGCCTTAAAAATAGTTAGAAAAATCATATCTCGAAGGGTATTGATTTTCGGACCATGGTGTATATGGTAATTTCGGTCGCAAATGAGGCCTACTATCACCCAAAAATTTTTGTCACACTTATCCCCTTCCACCCTGTATATAAATATTTATGGCCCCTCGCTTGTTAGCACGATCACGGTCGCAATTTTTGACTTAGGGCAACCAAATTTGGTCTAAAAATCAATAGCGTGAATATCTCGGACGAGTTCGTGATCCGGATGAATCGGTCCACGGGAACGGTGTGAAAGAGGGGTTTGAATTATTTGAAAATTCGCTACCGCACGGCTGTTGCTGCAATTGCCCCCAAAATTGACTCGAGTAATGAGAAATGAACGCGCTTTTGTATGAGACCCTTGTGAACCAAATCCGTTGATATGGCAGGGGAGTTCTCGGCGGAGGGGAGCTATTAAATTAACGCTATGCCTTACTGGACCACCCAATTACCAAAAAATTTCATTGACACTGAATTTTGAGCCGTCTCTTTTATTTGATTTGCCTACAGCCTAATAAATCTTGAGTAAAAAATCCTGAGGTGGGCCAAAAAGGGAGGAACAAAAAAAAAATTAAAAAAAAAATTGTTTCGGATTCGAACCCAGGCACTCCGCATTCCGCAATGGTGAAATAGTGACATACCATTTGACCTAATTTAACTGATCTGAAATTTAACGTAATCTGAAAAAAGTTTTGTTCCGACAGCAGCCTGTCGGGAAAAGTGCATTTCATTCATGCGACAATCGAGTCGAACCTCATAAGTTAGAACGATATCAACCAATTATGAATGAAATTTAGGCCGGGATAAATATTTTAATTGCAAATAACTCCTCTAACAAGAGTCCGCCTTCCCATATCGTATAGGCAACCAAACCGACTCTGTTTCATTTTTCATTTTCATAATTTTGTTCCCCCTCAGTTGGTGCCAAAAAAGGGGCCTGCGGTAAAAAGAAACACGATTTTATGATTTTGACTTTCTATACCACGGCCTAAATGTCATTCATAATCGATTGATATCGTTCTAACTTATGAGGTTCGACTCGATTGTCGCATGAATGAAATGCACTTTTCCCGACAGGCTGCTGTCGGAACAAAACTTTTTAATTTTAAAAATCTTATAGCTGAGAAAACAGCGTTTGATTAAAAAAAAACGTGATTTTTCCTTTGTTTTTTCAACTTAGTTAGCCATTCCATTAATAAATGACTGTCGCGTCTTTGCGAATGGGTGGCGCTTGGGGGTTTGAGCACCTACGGCTGCAACTTTATTCATGCATCACCTACTAACCCTCGTAGTTTAAGCGATAATACTACCAATATTGAATACGTAAATCCTCTGAAAGCAGACAATCTTCCTCAGTGCCAAGGATAGGTACTGATGTGGTTCATGATGCTTCACGCTCGAGAAAATGCGATGGTTTTCGTTGAGGGCTGAGTCCACTTCGCTCAGTCATTTTTTTCGACACTCGATTTTTTTCGATACAGTCATTTTTTTCGATACTCGATTTTTTTCGATACAGTCATTTTTTTCGATACTAATCAAAAGAAGAAGCATGATTATACCTATTTTTGAGACAATTCGTGATCGTGTAGTGAACAATAATTTTTCAATTGTTTTCATTCTGTTTCACACTATTATGGCATTTTTCTCGAATCAAGAGTACGCTGACATGTTGCTAGTTTACGGTTTCGCGAACCAAAATGCTCGAGCCGCAGTTCGAGAGTCCCCGACAAAAATGTATTCGAAAGGGTAGGATGCTCTGCTGATGGTAGAGAGCACGTTCTTTTATTTATGTTTGTTTTCAACTACTTAGCTGTACCGGCGGGTTTGTGAAACTGGGTCGGTGAGTTATTCTCCACCTGAGCGACTACGCCAAGACAGAAGAGCAAACGAAGCTGATGTGATGGTTGCAATTACAGACGATCCTACCACAAGTACCCGCCGAATAGGACTGGAGTTGGCAATTTCCCATGTGGCGGTCCATCGGGCTTTGAAGAGAAATGGTTACTATCCGTTCCATCTTAGAAAAGTAATGGACCTCACATGTTTCCTTGCCGCTAAACTAGACAACGTACTGAAAGGAAGCTGCCCGTTGTCCACATTTCTATCAATTGAAAGGTTCAGAATTTGTTGGCAACGGACTTCGAGAGGAGAGAACGATTTTGCAGGTGGTACCTGAATTCATTCCCTTACCGTGGAGACCAAGTTCTATGGACCGACGAAGCCACATTCACCAGATCGGGCATCATAAATCAACGGAACTCACATGAATGGGCTTTGGAAAACCCTAAAGCGACCAATTTCGTGTTAGTGTGGATGGGGATGATGCGGGGGAAACTCATAGGCCCATTCGAACTGCCGCCTAGGCTAAATGGTGAACGGTTTGTTGAGGTCGGTGCTTACGCAGTGACTTACCTATTTAATTTGAAAAATCATAGTATTTCAAGAAATATTTTTCATTCATAATTCAGTTCTTGAATAATGATATTTTGGACGTCCTCGACGACCTACCGTTGCTACAACGGAGCAATATGTGGTGGCAAATGGACGGCTGCCCAGCCCACAATGGGCGAACCATCTCAAATTGAATGAATAACCAGTTTAACAACAGGTAGATCAAAGCGCTCAGAGTGATAGTTTTATTACGCTTCGATGATTACATTTTACACAGGTGGATTGGATTTAGAGGACCAATTCAATGGCCTCCTAGAAGCCCGGATCTTACTCCTCTCGACTTCCATTTGTGGGGCGACTTGAAAACTTGAGTATATCAAGTTAGGGTGGAAAGCCGGGAGGATCTACTCGAAAGAATTCAAGCATGCAGCGAACAAATCCGGCAGAATCCAGGGGTTTTGGAACGTACAGTAGATTCGGTTCGCCGCAGATGCCGTGTATGCCTGAACCAACATGGAGGCCACATTGAAAATATTATGCTCAAGTGAAATAGTTGAAACCACAAACACAAACTCCATCCATCATACGACAGTCATTTAATTGAGTAGGCACCATAGTGAAAAAAGTTTTGTTCCGACAGCAGCCTGTCGGAAAAAGTGCATTTCATTCATGCGACAATCGAGTCGAACCTCATAAGTTAGAAAGGGAAGCCGACATCGGGGCTAAAGAGGTTATATTTAGTTGGACTGTTATCTACCCAGCCCTCCCATGCAATCCTATGCAAATCGTGATAAGGTAACCCTTGTGTAACCTATACCTACATAAAAAAAGTTAGCCCCGATGTCCGGAACTCGTTAGAAAGATATCAATCGATTATGAATGACATTTAGGCCGAGGTATAGAAAGTCAAAATCATAAAATCGTGTTTCTTTTTACCGCAGGCCTCTTTTTTGGCACCAACTGAACAAAAAAATTATGAAAATGAAAAATGAAACAGAGTCGGTTTGGTTTTTTTTTTTTTTTTTTTTTTTTTTTTTTTCCCCACTATCCAAGAGCAGGGGCATGGCACACGCCCCAGGTACGGAATCCTAAGTGGATTATTGTGCCGCTCTTGGATCGGTTGGTCTAGTCTAGAGTCCCTCTCACCGTATGAGGTTGAGGGGGTCCTCAGCTAGAGTCTCGCTGGGCGGAACATATCAGGCGTGTGAAGCCCGAAAATGCTGATCCTGCGAAGATAGCTCTCTCCTCTTAATAAGGTTAGAGGTCGTCGCTTCTTAGAAGCGATAAGAGATAATCGCTAACTGGACCCTTGAGCACAAGAGTGACAAGAATGATGAGCTAGCGCGCGCCGAGTGCGTTGCACTCGAAGAGATAAGCCCCTGCACCGGGGTGTGTTCTTTAGGACGGCCCACCGAGGGTATGTTTTTTAAAAACTCCCCTCGGCGGGTATGCTCCTTAGAACTGCCCTCCACAGGTACGTCCCTGGTCCCATCAATGTCGTGTTTGACCTCGGTGGTATCCGTGGACGGAGCAGCCGGTGACTGCGGCGTTCACGGAAGGTTATCTGAGCCCCTTCCGAGTTCTTCATATAAACTTCTGGGTGAGCCCTTCAGGTCCTGCCAAAAGCCAGGGTAATATAAGTCCACCGCCGGCAGAGCCCTGCATGCCGTAAGCGCCGAGGCCTGCGGTAAGCCTATTACACCAGGGGATCGGCCGGTGCCCTGGGGGTCCGTTCAAAGCACACTTTGCCCCCTGTGCCATGCAGACCAGTCGGTTTGGTTGCCTATACGATATGGGAAGGCGGACTCTTGTTAGAGGAGTTATTTGCAATTAAAATATTTATCCCGGCCTAAATTTCATTCATAATTGGTTGATATCGTTCTAACTTATGAGGTTCGACTCGATTGTCGCATGAATGAAATGCACTTTTCCCGACAGGCTGCTGTCGGAACAAAACTTCATTCCTTATTTCCATTTTACATTTTGAGTAATTTTTGTCCTCCGTACGATGATCACGGAGTTGACTCATATTCTTCTTTTGCCAAGATTTCGCACAATACGGGGAAGTAATAGGGGTATTCACTTCAACTTTCGTGCGTTGTCATTATGTTTGTTACCAGGGAAATCAAGTTTCGAATGAATGATTTGAAAATATGCCCCGAACGAAATGAATGACGTAATGATTCCAATCTCTATTTCCCTAACAACAGACCTTAGCAGCAACGCAAGTACAATAGTACATTTCATAACAAGTGCGGAAAGTAAGAAATATCGTGCGAGTGTTGTTAGACGAACGAGACGCAGTCGAGTGAGTCTATTACACGAGCACATGATATTTCACTTTCCGACGAGTAATGAACGACGTTTTTCGCACGACGATGGGGAATTTATAGGCAGGTACTCATTCTGGAAATGTTATGGTATTTACGTGTGAGAAACCCAAACACAGTGAACAAACCAATAGGCACAGACAGAAAGAGGAACAAAAAAAAAAAACAAAACAATAACGTCATATCACAGAATACAAGTTGAGGCCTTCAAGAGAACATAATCTGTGGACAGCGAACATTGGTTAATGTAAAAAAAAAAAAAAAAAAAAAAAAAAAAAAAAAAAAGAAAAAAAAAGCCAAATCAGATGTTCTCCTAAACCACACCCGTGTCTTTTTCGTTTTTTCCGCACGGGTTGACGAAAACAGACACTTTCGAGGGAGGTTTTCAGTGCGGTTCTCATCACTTCCCGTGCAAGTCGTGCGAAAAACTACAAACAACACGTTGGTTGACGTGAATACCATTAATAACTTTATTTATTAATGTTTGAAATTACCGTTATATCTTGTTGGTTTTTCCCGATTAGGGTATTTCCCTGATTTACATTAAATTCCGTCCATGTCAACGTAAATCACACCTAAAAATACGAAGAAATAGGCTCTACAAATGTGCCTGCATAATTGCCAACACGAACCTACATACATAAAAATTCTAGATTCACTGACTGACTAGTGAGAATAAAGAGACTATCTTTTCTCGACCCAGAAATTAGTGAGTTTTAGCACTCTCCCGTTAAATCTTCCGGAAACTTTATTTTCAAATTTCAACCAATCAGATGTTTCGTAACCAAGCAACTACTGATTTATCGTTCGCGGGGGTGTTGCTAAAGGTCTCTATTAACTCCCTCAAGCCGGCGAGAGCAGTTGGAGCCTTGGAGGAAACCAAGGTTACTACAAGGAGACCACTTTGGACCTTCCCCCACCATCATCATTAGGTCTGCTACCTGTTGGAGAACTCTCGTACTAAAAGTCCCAACCCGTGATTTTCAGCGCTCTCTCTTGGGTCAAGGTGTTCTGGCGGAGTAGAGCCTTAAAAACGAAAAGAGAGGTCGAATGACCGAGTGCGAGTGCTAATTGTTCTGCAAACGTAACATGATTGGCCGAACGCAAGGACGTGTTGCAGGCAATGTTGTTCTGCGCTTGGTTCTGGTTCTTGTCTATGCCTATACTGTGAAGCGTCCAGCGACGGCGTCCTAGTGTGCTACGATGACGGGGCAACGATGTGGATGATTGATCCAACTGGAGAGAATATACAAAAATCAAGGTGTGGGAACATAGATATAGAAACATGTTTCTATATCTATGTGTGGGAATAGACGATTTCCGTGGAAAATGCGAAGGTTTAGAACTGCAGGTTATGGGTTTATTTCTAGTTGTCCACAACCTCTTTAACAGTATTTTTATTTATTTTTTTTGCTAGCATTATTACGAGTGTATTACTACATGATTTTTTGAGTTTTTCGTTTATTTAGAGTCTGCAATTACACTTCCTTCGCGTGCTTCTCATCTAAAGTCAGAAAAATGCGATACTATTGCTGCTTCGGTGACTGTGCGAGTTATTCCATTCCGGGTCGACCTGGTTTTGACCCAGCTACTAAATTTATCCCTTTCCCTCAACCTCACCGGCACTTGACTGAAAACGTATTAAATTGAGGAAAAAGGGAAGAGAAAGTACATGTGAAGGAGTGTGATGAATGCGCAACTATGACGGGACTTCTTGTTAAGGTGCCGCCGGATCGACGAGTTTTCATCGGTACGTTTCGCGAGACGGAAGCTGAAGAGTATAATCAAAATTGAATAACTGCAAATGTGGTTTTAGTTTGACGGGAATGAGAGAAAAATAAGTTCACTTTACACAGCACAAGACAAGAGTAACCCATAACCTGGCCTAAGCGGGTTGCAAAACTGTTGAAGTAGGACTGGAGAGCGCATGAGTGGAAATCGTCTATTATTCGGAAGATATGGGCAGGGAAAAGCATAAAACATAAATGTATAACCACGAAGAAATGGCATCGGCTAACCGAGAAAAACTGTTAGTTGAAAAATAATTCAAAAATTGAAATTGTGAGTGAAAGGTTTCCCTCCAAACATGAACAACCTAGCGCTCAAACGAGAAGCCGCTGAAGTTTCCATTTCTAAAGGGTTACCGTTAAAGAAATACATAAGGTGTATTCGTTTGTCGTCCGGAGCTGCACTATTAGCACTGAAAGTACTAATGATGAAAATGGAAGATGATGGAAATAATTGCGACCGAGCCGCCTTCAGGGTGGTGAAGTGGGGAGCAGCATTGATGACGTAGTTTGTGGGCGAGGGGGCCGGGGGAGCAGCCCGTAACTGCAAACGTCAATTGAAAATTAATTGTTGGAGTTTTTGACGACGGAAAACGATATAAGCTCTATTTTAGCGTACTACATCATAAAAAAACACATTTTCCCCAAAGTCTCGACCTGTGAAACTTCCTCAATGAGGAATTTTCAATCCCCCCAGAATAATTGAAAACGGCTGTGAAAAAATTAGTGTATAAGTTTTATTCATTGTTTTTTGAGGGTGAGATAGTGGAGGTTGCAAATCTTCAGTGAAATGATCGAAAATTGTTTGTCTCTCCACAGCTTTATTTTTAGGTGCAGGACCGGTTTCGGCCTCCCCTGTATCAGGCCATTTTCAACTGCAAACTTCTACACTGCTCAAATTCCATTAAGGGGGGTCCTCCACCACCTCTCCTTAACGAAGTTGAGGATATTCCCCGTAGCCATCCTGGAGATGTCTTCCGGTTGAAGCACATCATTTCCAAGATGGTGAAAGCGTAACCGCCCCAGAGCCTCGCACACACACACAGTACGTGCTCTGCTGTTTCCACGGCCAAGTCGCAAAATCTGCAAATGTCCGTGTCAGACTTCACCATCAGTCTGAGTGTATATGGAAGGGCACAATGTCCCGTTAGCAGTCCCACCAGAGCAAAGGAGAGAGCACACACCCCCTGAGGACAACACGGAAACAGTCTCCCCTCCCAGCTCCGAAGTCACGACACGGCATTCCAGCATCCCCTTGATCCATTTCACTGAAAATGGATCAACACCTCTGCTCCTTACTGCAGCCTCCATAGAGTCATAGGTGGTGTTATCAAAAGCACCACCTAGTTATCCAGGAAGCAGCCCAGCGTAGTTTCTTTTGCCTCTAGAGATTTTTCAACCTTACCCACCAGTTCGTTTAGGGCGGTCTCAGTAGACTTGCCCGCCTGGTAGGCATGCTGCCCCCTCTGGATTGGTTTACTTTTGCGGCAACTGTCCTTGATATCCAGGCCAATTACCTTTTCCATTGTTTTAAGGAGGAAGGACGTGAGGCTTATGGGTCGGTGTACGCCTTTGCCTGGGCCGAGGAGTTTGCTCCCGACTTAGGAATGAACACAACCTTGACCTCCCTCCATGCCTTCGGTATATACGATAATGCATAGCTCGCCCTAAATATACTTCTGAGGCGTGGCTCCAGGACCTCCAGGCCACGCTGTAGCATGACCGGGAATATCCGTCCGGCCCAGGGGATTTATAGGGCTTAAATGCGATTTAATTTTCGCAGGCGTAAACAATTTCCCTGATGCGCTCCAAATTGCATTTGTTGGCCGGAAGTCAGCCACCACTTCGCCCTGAACATCTGAGGCCCCTGCATCCCTGGAATCAGGGAAATGACTACGCAGGAGGACCTCCAGGGTCTCTTTAGCGCTCTCGGTATACGCCCTATCTGCCTTTTTAATTAGATCAATTTGGCACGGGCTCTCTTTGGACAGGCCCTCTGCCGTCTGCCGATAACGGACACATCGTCCATCCTCTCACAGAAGGTCCTCCACGTGGCCCGCTTTGCTTTCCTAAGGACCGTGAGGGAGCGCCTATAAGCCTCCCACTCCCAACGTGATCTGGCCCTATTGTAAAGCCTCCTCGTTTCTCTTCTGAGCATCTCCAGCTCATTGTTCCACCAAGGGACTTCCCTGTTCCCCTTCTTCACCTTAACCGGACAGCTTTCCTCGTACGCACTGAAAACCGCTGAGTTGATCGCCTCCACCGCCCTATCCAGGTCGGCTTGGCACTGAA
Source organism: Corythucha ciliata (assembly GCA_038030265.1). Taxonomy (NCBI): domain Eukaryota; kingdom Metazoa; phylum Arthropoda; class Insecta; order Hemiptera; family Tingidae; genus Corythucha; species Corythucha ciliata. The sequence continues at coordinate 60,165,996 of CM075938.1, forward strand.
TGTCAAGGACCATCTCAGACAATTCCTGTTGAAGATGTCCTTTAAAGACCTCCCAATCCGCGTTCTTGGGATTCCGAAAAGCTGTACTTCTGACCCTAGGAAACTCGACCTCAAACGAAATCAGCCTATGATCAGACATTGATGTTTCTGACATGACTTTCCAATCTCTGACACTATTGGCCAAAAACTGGCTGGCCAGAGTAACATCCAGGACCTCACTCCTCGCACTTGTCACGAAAGTAGGGATCGAGCCCTCATTTACCACCACCAGGTCATGCGTCAATCAAAAATTGAAAGAGTAACTCACCCCTGGCGTTGACATCTGTACTTCCCCAGATGTTATGGTGAGCATTCGCATCACAACCCACAATCAAATTTAACACATGGTTTGGTCCAAATGTGCATAAAATCACCACGTCGATATTAAGCCTTCGAAATAGGCCCAAATTGCTGACGAGAGTGACAGCCGGTAGCCCTGACTAGGACGTCGCTAAGAGTCGCTTCTCAATGGGGCCAAAAAATAGCGTTTCTAGTCATTTTTCGGGGAGGTTTCCGATCTGTGTCCGTCTGTTTAACAGAGAAATTTGTTGTTACAATGAGCATTGCGGTATTTATTCATAGTAATATATAATTTTTCACATTAAACATAAAAATCTAAACAATTACCCTGCATGACTTTGTCTTCTCCCATTAGCCGCCATTAACACGCGGGAGAAGCAAATTTTTATGTCAAAACAATACGCACACAAAAATTAACATCGAGGATATGACGTCACAGGGAATTTGTAAAAATTATTTTTCACGGTCCAACAAGTCGCCTCAAAAGGATCTCTTTCCGTCGCGTGGGCTAATACAGACACACGCCACACACAAACACAGTCCACCACACAGCGGAAAGAGAGGGGCTCAGCTAAAAAAGGCGACTCGAGTCGACCCAAAGGTGTCGATGGTGATGTGGTGAGGGTTGACGGAGGGGGGGGTGGGGCGGGTTTGACAATTTTTTAACATCACAGAGATTTGACTAGAGCGACCATTAATAAATTGTGAATGAAAAGATTTTTAACATTTAAAAAACTGCTTTAAAAAAAATGCACATCAAGAGATTTTTTTGTTCGAAATATTTCTTAGGAAAATGACCAATTTGATGACAATTTTCTGTACATATGTGTTAGGTGGGGGTAGGGGGTAATTCTACTTGACAAACTGTACAAAAAGGAAAGAATGATTTGATTATACTTTCTTTAGGAGGCTTAGAGCCCTTTTAGTTGATATGTGATTGTTCAACGGGCAAACTGGTTTTAGGCGCTTTCTTTGGCACACGCTTATAACATTGATAAAATTCGAATTAGGGCCATCACAGATGAGGGAACTTGGAAGTCGGCCATTATCAAATCGTTTTTTTGTTGTGTTTTTTTTGTTTTACAGTTGAGTCGGTGTAAGATTGAGCTTGACTCCGTTTTTAACGGGAGTCGTCGAGACGTCGGTTGACGTCACGGTTATATTTGAACGTGACGTTGCCCCGGTGGTTGAATTTTCCATTTTACTTACGAGTGGAGCGTCTAAAGCTTCAGTGCCCGAACTGGCACCACCTCCGCCACTAGTGCCACCCCCTCCGCCGCCACCACACCCGGTAACGACATTTCCACAACCGCCGACGCCGCCACCACCGCCGCCGCCGCCACGACCGCCACCACCACCGCCACCTCGGCCGCGCTCCGAGCCTCCACCACCACCACCACCGCCACGGTGTGTTCGCCGGGGGAAAACGCTGTTCTCCAGGTGCAGTGTGGCGTTGACGTCTTTGCCGGCGGCGCATGTGCAGGCTTTGAGGAAACTTTTTTTGAAGTTGTCACTGAGGAATGCGTAGAGAATTGGGTTCATGGCTGAGTTGGAATAGCTGAGACAGCCGGCGAGAAGGAAGACGGTGACAACGACTCGTGACTGACACTGGTTGGATGGTGTAAAGATCAAAGCAACCTGTTGTTTTGAGCAAATTTAATTACAGGGGAGGGAACCGGTATAGGGGGAAGGGGGGAGGGCTACAAGCAACATACCTGCATGACCCAGTAGGGCAACCAGCACAGTACGTAAACTGTGATGACTGTCAGTACCAATTTCGTCACTTTCCTATGAGACTTCTTCTTTTCTTTCGATTTATTCTTAGGACCGACAGTTTGCAATTTCCTAAAAACAAATTTTAATTTAAACGAAATTCAGACTCGTCATAATAGCCTCACAGTACCTGATGACGAGGAAATAAAAACAGAAAATGAGCACCAATGGAATGGCGAAGCCCAAAACGAACGTGTACAAAGTGAAAGCCGTCTGACCCGACAGCATCTCGCTCTTGGGCCAAATGATATTGCAGGAAGCGTGCTCCTCATCGTACAACTGCTCCAATTTGGCGTACATAAACACCGGAATCATGAGAATGGCGCTCACTGTCCACGCGATGATCGAAACAATTTTCGATATGAACGGCGTGCGCATTTTTGGCGCGGTTATCGGGTGGCAAACGGCGACGTACCTACGGTTTGGGAGGCAGGCTGTTAGTTAAAAGGGAGTGGTCTTGAGGGGAGGGGGGTGGATGGCGTACCTGTCAGCGCTCATAATCGTCAGAAATATGCTGCTCGTTATTTGATTGATGCTCGTCGTCGCCATGTAGATTTTACACATTAAGTTCCCAAATGGCCAAAGTTGGAGACTCATCGTCACTATCAGGAATGGTATTCCAATTAAAAAGCACTCGTCGGCAATGGCCAAATTGACTATGTACATATTCGTGACAGTCTGCATCTTGGAAAACCTAAATCAGCAGAAAATAAATAATCAAATGTTACCCCCCAACCCTCCATCCCTCTACAAAACGTGTTAATTACCTTAGAACGACGTATATAACCAGAGAGTTTCCCAAAAGGCCAACGATGCACACGAACGAGTATAAAACTTGAGTGAAAATAACCAGAGTCGGTTGGATCGAATTGGCGCAAAAGAACGTCTCATTTCCCAAGCTCAAATTGCCGAACGAAGTGTTGTCGATGAAGGATCCGCCCTCAAAAGGCGTCAAACTGGCGGACGACATCGCTGCCTATAGTCGTTTTAGAATGGGTCGGCGAGGCTGTGTGCGGATCCTGGATTACCGCTTCATAGCATCGTTAAACGTCATGTCTGAAATTTATTTATTGGCGTGCACTTAATTACACTAATTGAAACTTATAGGTTGAGGGCAAAAGTTTGTCTAATCAACCCCTTTTGCGGGCGCTCTCCCCTTTAACCCATTTCAGACTTTCCGAGGCCTATAAACGAACTGTCAATCACTCTTGTCTCTCCACCCCACCACCACCCACCCTATCATGAGTATCCAATCCGTAAAAACTAGTCAAAAACTCCTATAACAAAATACCATTAGCACGGCCCAAGGGTTTCACTCCGTCATTTGTTTTTTTTTCCCCAACTCGAAAGTTTCCCCTGCACCAAAAAACAGACATTACATCACTCTCTCCCTCACTCACTCTATCTCTCTCTTATTCTTGTCTACAGTTGTCTCGCCCGTCAATCAAAGGCAAATTAAATTCGATTAGTTCGACGAGAAAATAAGAGGGTCACGTTTCTATTGACGTGACGTGGGCGACGTCAAAAGAGGGAAACCCGAAAAGTGTGTAAATGTGAGGGCGTGAGTTTGATGATGAGTGATGTGGGGAGGGTGGGTGGGGGGTTACGACGCTGTTTCGTGCATCTTTATACTGACAGTTTTTTTTTTTTTTTTTAAGAATATTAAGAACCTCCTTCAGAACAAATCCCATTCAAGAGGAACTTTAATTAAAAATTGAACATAATTTGCGTCGCTCCGCCCTAAAAATCCCATACAAATATCGCCGACGACAAAGACATTGCCCTTGAAAATCAACCCTCTAATTTCAAAAAAGCGTGGAACTCTAATTCCCTCACTCTTCTCAAACTGTGCCATACGAAAATCCCCCCACCCCTCCCTCACCAAACAACCATCGAACAAAGAGCACGACAAATTTCGAGCTTAACTCTTTCACATTATTTGTGGCGACTCATTTGTAACACCCTCCCGCCTTATTTTCACCGTAATACCTCTAAATCAGGTTAAATTAGGGCTCTTGAAACAACAGCCCTTGCCCTCAATGAGGCGTGAACCAGAGAGAAGAATCCCTTCTCCGTCCACCCAAATGACCCGCTACCTCTATAAAAATAAAGCTTAAGCCCCCCCCCCCACACAAATTACATCTATACCAATAAAGACTTAGGGTCTCATCAACGAATTCATTGACCCAACCGAAGGGGGGAAGGGGGAGAACCTCGTGGAGGCAGAGCGCGTGGCCAACTGACATTTGGCTTTTCCTGTCAAGTCAACCTTAAAATTCAGTCAAAAATCCTAGACGATGTATTACACATCCCGTTAAAAAAATCCGTCAAATAAGTAACAATCAGTAGCGTCTCTAGGTAGGTCGAGGAGAGACAGACCGAACCCCCTCTTCTGAGGAGGCACCTGAAAAGCTAATAAATATGGAATAATAGGAATTTTTAGGTATTATGTCCAAGAATTTAGGAAGGAAATTCCGAAAAAAAAAAAATGCTTATTCGAGGCTAAAATTGAGAAACTTTTGTGAATTCACTGCTTATGGCGACTGTTTAACGGCTAAAATGTAGAAAAACCGCTACTGCACTGTTTATGGAGCAAGTTCGCGGTTAAAATTGAGAAAAAAACGCTATTACATAGCAAAAGACCGAAAGTGAGTGCTTACCGCCCCCCAGCCGCCCGCGAAGCGATTCCTCTCGAAGTACTCAACCGAATTTCACGAAATTTGGAAAATTGCTCATACTCGGTGTAAAAACGAACATGTTATGCAGACGAAACGATCCGACCACTCTAAAAAGGGGGGGGGGGTTTGAGGGGGTGTACAATGAAATCATAGTAATTTGCTATAATTCGGGTGAAAACAAGGGGAAACTGATGGTTAAACGTTTTTGTCTTTAATTAGATGATTAAGTGGAAACATTTGCGCCTCCTGAAGAAGCGATGATACCGATTCGAGTTGACTTCTTTGAACGTATGAGTTAGGAACTAATCGTAATGTATGACTATAAATTAGCGATATTATTGAAATAGAAAGGTTATTATAATTAAACATAATACTTTGCATTCATTCCCTTGGATATTTGTGTGGATTTGTATGTTTGCACGGTGGGAAGCAGAGATTTTCTTTGCTACCAAAAGTAAACGTTCGGCCTGGCCAGCATGGAAGGATGAAAAAACAATACAAGTGTTCAAACAGCTTTCCTTTCAGGCTTCGACAGTGGCGTAGGTAGGAATTTGTCCTGGGGGGGGGGGGTCAGATTGAAATCTCGTTATAACGAGGAGAGGGGGTAAGTTCACAATTTAGTCTTCATACCACCCAGCCAGCCCAGTCTTGAATCTGGACATCTTGCTGGCCTCATCATAGCCTTAATCTCTCAGTTAAGAGCGATTTTTGGACTCTACCAGCAAATTAGCGCTTTTCTCAATTTTGGCCGAGTGTATCGTTCTTCCCAATTTCAGACACAGATTAGCGGTTTTGCCCCATCTACTTCCGTAGCCATGCATTTGCGCATTTTTTCAACTTTAGCAGCAAAGTATCGTTTTCATCCTGTGAGCAATGTTTCGAGGATATTTCTTAAATATCCACGAGTTTTGGTGTTTTCCTCAATGTTAGCAGCATATTACCGATTTTTCACATTTTTTTACCAAGGTATAAGCACTTTTCTCAGTTCAAGCTGGAAATGAACGTTTTTCTTGAGTGTTTTCCTCAATATTAGCCGCAAAATAGGGGGACTTTTCACGAATTAGGATGTATTTGGTTCACCTATCGCCATAAATTGGCGCTATTTTTCAATTTCAACCCGAAATGTTGCCTTCAGAATCCGCAATTTGGCGTATATTCAGTTTTTGGCGCAAATTAGAATTTTTCTCAATTTCAACCGCGAATTAGCGCTTTTTAAAAATTGTAGCGGCGACGTGTCGCGTAGCGTTTCAAACCTGTGAATTAGCGAATGATCTTAATTTCAGTCACAAATTGCCGTTTGGCGCAATTTTAGCTGAAAATTGGCGATTATTTGTATTTTTAGCCGCGAATTAGCAATTTTCTTAATTTTTAGGCTTAAAATTAATCTTTCTCTTAATTTTGACCAGGCTGATTATTTAATTTTCTAAATATTACCCGCAAATTAGCGGTTTTTCACATTTACCACCGCATTAGCAATTTTATACTACTTTTATGGGTATAGATTATTGCTTCTTTTCAGTTCTAGCCGTGAATAAGCGTATTTTTTAACATTATACTACAGCCATGTATGAATTTGCAATTTTCTGAATTTTGGCCACAAAAATTCCTTCAGAAGGTGCGAATTTAAATTATAAATGTAATTCAAAACAAAAAAATTACATCTATCCATTCATTTCTGTCAAAAAATCATCATTTTTAAATTATAAATTTCACGACACATTCCAGAATTAGTGATGTTTCTCAGTTCTAGCTGCGAATTTTCGCTTTTTCTAAAATTTAGCAGCGTGGTAGCCTTTCCAACCCGTGCATTACCAACCGAGTTTAGTCAATTTTTGCCAAGAATTGGCGTTTGACTCAATTTAAGCTGCAAATTACCAATTTTTTTCCATTTTTAACAGAGAATTAGCACTTTTCCCCAATTTAAACTGAAAATTAACGTTTTTCTTCATTTTAGCTGCGTTAATGATTTTCTTGATTTTTAAGCTTAAAATTAACCTTTCTCTTAATTTTGACCAGGCTGATTATTTTATTTTCTAAATATTACCCGCAAATTAGCGGTTTTTCACATTTACCACCGCATTAGCAATTTTATACTACTTTTATAGGTATAGATTATTGCTTCTTTTCAGTTCTAGCCGTGAATTAGCGTATTTTTTAACATTATACTACAGCCATGTATGAATTTGCAATTTTCTGAATTTTGGCCACAAAAATGCCTTCAGAAGGTGCGAATTTAAATTATAAATGTAATTCAAAATAAAAAATTTACATCTGTCCATTCATTTCTGTCAAAAAAACATCATTTTTATATTATAAATTTCACGACACAGTGATGTTTCTCAGTTCTAGCTGCGAATTTTCGCTTTTTCTAAATTTTAGCAGCGTGGTAGCCTTTCCAACCCGTGCATTACCGACCGAGTTTTGTCAATTTTTGCCAAGAAATGGCGTTTGACTCAATTTAAGCTGCAAATTACCAATTTTTTTCCATTTTTAACAGAGAATTAGCACTTTTCCCCAATTTAAACTGAAAATTAACGTTTTTCTTCATTTTAGCTGCGTTAATCGGTGATTTTTTTCAATTTTTGCCGCGAATTAGTGATTTTCTTCATTTTGTGTCCGCGAATTAACGTTTTTCTATAACTTTATGTATCTCCAATTTGCAAATTAGCGATTTTTCCCAATTTCATCTGTGAAATATCGTTTTGTGCTAATTTTGCGGCCATTCAGCATCCTATTCCCTTTTTCATACGCGAATGGGCGATTTTACGCCATATCAGTTGTTAATTTGCCATTTTTGTCGAATCTTAACCTGAAAGCGTCTTTTACTTGTCAATATTATATCGTGTTTTCTCAACTTTTGCGTTGTTTTCCACAATTTATTCGTAGAATGGCCTCCATGTACCGCGAATCAGCGATTTTTTTCTTAATTCTAGCCTGGATGTTGCATCGCGAGCCCACGAATCAGCGCTTTTTGGCAGCTATAGCCATGAATATTACCGATTTTGGTCTGATAAAGGGTCCGGGGTGAACCCCCCCCCCCCGTACCTCGGTACACTTCTGCGTTGGGTCTGAAGTCCAAGGAAAAAGCTGGACGTACTCGGACCTTTTCGGGCTGATTCAAGTCCAGAAAATCTGCTAAACCTAACTTCAACGTGAAACGCTCATTTTTGGAGATTTTATGGGGCTCTTCGTTAAGGTACTAATGCTCCTTCGTATACTTGGGGGGGGGGGGATCTAACCCCCATATCACCCCCTGTATCTATACGCCCCTGGGCGTCGCATGTGCTAGATGACGTCATCGAGGAAGTTTAAGAATTCGTCGCTGCATGGTAAGGAGGCCATGCAGATGTTCGGAACATCGGAGCAGAGTTGCCATGAAATCAGCCAAGGAAATGGAATCATCTTGAGTTTTATTCGCTGGTCCCGTGGTAACTCTGCTCTGAACATGTTCCAAACACGTTACTGGAACAGACCTATTGGTCATGGTATCTTTGTTTTATAATCAAACATTCCTATTAACTAACTAATGCGTTCAAAAAAGTTAACTCGAATTTTGAGCATCGTTGCTTCTTCAGGATTGACCAATTGCAGTAATCTGCTGCAATCGCCTAGACTAGAGGACATTTACCAAGGTAACACTTGGGGGAAATACCCAGAATAAGCCCAAAATCTCTGCTCCAAGGGAGTAGATATTTCAACCCAATCATCGAATTAAAGGCAAAAAAGTTTAACCATCAGTTTCCCTTTGTTTTCACCCGAATTACAGCAAACTAGTATGATTTCCTTGTGCACCCCTCCCCCTCTACCCCCCCCTCTTAGAGTGGTCGGATCGTTTTGTCTACAGAATATGTTCATTACACGGCCAGTATGAGACAATTTTCCAAATTTCGTGAAATTCGGTTGAGTGCTTTGAGAGAAATTGCTTCGGGGGCGGTAAGCACTCGTAGACAAATGGGGATAAAAGCAAAATGTGCGGGACAAAACTTGTTCTATATACTCTTGTGATACCACTACAGTTTTTAAACCCCTGAAAAAGGGCAAGATTCATTTTTAAATAATTTACATCCCCAAGTACCCTCTCGCCACCCCCCCCCTGTGCCGCCCCCAGGAGGAATAGTTCATAGAACCGCGACTCAAATCTTTTTAATTGGTTCATAGAACATTTCTGCAAAGTTTGGTGCTATCTTCACTAAAATGCAGTATTTTACTATTTATGGGGTTGTAGACGGCGGACTTGAGAAAAACGCTAATCCATGACAATAAAAAAAACCGCTAATTCGCAGCTAAAACCGGGAAAATGCGCTAATTCGTGGCTAAAATTAAGAAATTGCGTAAGAATGGGGAGGAAGGGGGAAAGCCGATTTGCGGCTAGATTTGAGATAATGCGCTAATTCACGACAAAAATAAAAGTAAAAACCCTTGCGCCTAAAATTAAGGTAAAGCGCTAATTCTTATGCATGTGAAATCATTTGTTTAGCGGTTTATCTGGAAGTAAAATCGTTTGTTTAGCCTTATTTTTCATATGTTCAGCATTTCAAATTATTAAAAAAAAAATAATAATAAAATAAATTCATGATAGGTTTGGCCAACTTCATGTAACCCAAGCCCGCTAGCCAGCCGCACCCAAGTTTGTTGTTCAAAGTGCTTGTAAGGCTAAAAAAAAAACTATTATTTCGGTTAAAAAAGTGATATTAAGACTAGAAATGGCGCTAAGCATACGATTCCGTTTATGGGTCGGGTTACGTGGAATGGGCAAGTCCGTCAATGTTTTTTTGAAAAAATAATGCTTCTAAACACTAAACAAACAAAAAATATAGCTGAACAAACAAAATTTCAAGTCCAGGGGGCCTATTCTGAGTTGTCGGAAAGAAATGCCGCAAGTGCGGTTGCTATGACGGGATAATGTTATTTCTTATTCAGCGTTATTGGATCCCGCTTGCTGCATTTTATCCCGACAACTCAGAATAGGCCCCCAGATGTGCCGCTAAACAAACGATTTCGTTCATGGTTTGAAAATTGTGAATGCTAGCCGCATCGATTTTCGTTTGTTCCAAGTTGTTTAAGCCGCCTTCAAATGCATGCTTTATAAAGCTGAGCTGTGGGCTTCAACCACTCGGAGCGCTCTAATTGGTTGAAGCACACAGCTCAGCTTTATAAAGCTTGCATGTGAAGGCGGCTTTAAGTGCTAAACAAACAAAAATTCCGGGGAAAAAACGGAAACAAACCACATTTAGACTAGAAAGGGCGATAAACAAACGATTCCGTTCATTGGTCGAAATACTAGCCGCACGGATGGGAGAGCTGAAAATGGACGCAGCGTCTACGGCGGTAAAAATCAATAAAGCTCGGCCAAACAACATAGTGTCATTAGGACTGTTCCGGCAAGGTGCTTGAAAAATAGTGGGAGCAAAGTTGCCATGAGACCGGCCAATACAATTTAAGTTGATTCCATTTTATCGGCTGGTCCCATGGCCAGTTCTGCTTCGAACATGTTCCAAACGCCTTGATGGAACAGACCTAACTATTCGCCAAATGTCTCAAAATGCGTCCAGTCCAGCTAGTTCGTTTCTAGGCAATGCTAGAAATTGATTAATACGTATTTTCGGGCTTTCGGGCAACCCTGCAAACCTACAAAAGTTACAAAATTTGCAAGTTGTGTAGTTTTTAAACCAATTGAACACGTGTTGCTATGTGTTCAACCTACAAATTTGTAACTTTTGTAGGTCGCCCGAAAAGACCTAATATTAGAAGGTCCAAGATGGGCCAATATGAACACAAACATGTGTCGCCACGCCTTAAAATATGTTAGTGGCAAACGACCAACCTTGGTGCAACACAGGGCCGGAGCTTGGCGAGGGATTACGGGGGGCGGCAAACTTTGAGAAATATTATCGGGGCCTGGGGCGGAAATCCCAATACGAGGCATAAATGACCAAATTCGAATTACACAAATTCATATACCCCCCCCCCAAACACACTTGAGGGGGGAATCAATTTTCAAAAAAAAATTGTTTTGCTCTCCCCCGCCCTTCACAAAGGCGAATTCCAATTCCTGTGGCTGTAAAAGAATGTTCAGGCCTCCCTTTTTCACCCAAGACACAATTCCGATTCAGTCCGTAATTAATGAAATCAGAAGTCAATTAATTTAGCCTTTCTGACCCCCCCCCCTCGCCGTTAACTCACACCACTAATTTTTACTTTTCGCCCACAATAGACACGCCTTACCAATCCTTTAATGACCACGCCTATAAAGGCATTGGGAGGGGGGCCCTCTCCCAACCGATCGGTGTGGTTTCTAGTAACTTTTACCATTTACTTCGGCCCTGAAGTAATTATTCGTTTATTATGACGAAAGAGAATACAAAACTAACAGGAATGGTGAGGAGAGGGGAGGGATGAAATCACATACCCAGCTCGTGGCTTACACACCTCTCCTGGGAGCCATAAATTGCGTTTTGCGAAGTTGGAAACACAGTTAACAACCGAGTTTGAATAATAAAAAAAAAAAAGAGGAAAAAACAGGTGCAATCCTCGTCGATGGACAGCAAATTTGGAGTTGAATTGAGAAAGTTTTCTCTCTTCTCTCCCATCCAACCATCAACATCATTTCGCGGTTTTTGTGACAGAACGAACAAACGGACGCTCAAGAGAATTATGGGGGCATACCAAGTAGGTGGGGATGCCGGAAACATCAAGAAGGATCATGTGTGAGGTATTCCCCCCCCCCCATGCCAATCATCATGGCAATACGAAGATTCCCCGCGTTGGAATCACGGGGAAAATGATGTCACCGTTACAAGGTTTTGCCAGTATTGTACGTGACTTGAAAATAGTTGCTACTATGAAGCTAAAAAGGCCCGAATCTGGAGGAGAGGAGGGAGGGGTTGTAAGTAAGTATAAGCCACGAGGTTTGAGACAAGATGGACATCTGAAATGATTGAAGCTGGACTCCCCGTGATGTAAGGGGGGGGGGGTTGCGACAGAGAGGTGAGCCCCACGGATAAACAGACCATCAAGACTTGAGAAGTATTGCGGGTTTTTGCATAACATGCAGAGTGCCCACTTCACAATCCTTTTTCACGCCACTCTCGGCGCGAGTTTTTGGTGGTTCGATTTCTTCATCATATTAATTCTTCATATTAATTTTACTACAATTTGGTCAAACTTTCCTGCACTGCTGAGGAGGGGCGCAAGAGGGCCAACTTCGCCTGTATCTCTTCGCTCTCTTAAGCATTCCTTGAATAGTTTTCTCTGAAACATTATCCTCATCCCCAACATAAAAAAACACGCTTCGCCATTATTTTCTTTTTCTCGCTCCTTTAAGTAGTGCGCTAATGGACTCTAGAACTCCCCCTTCGCCCCCCCCCTCATTTTATCAACCTCCTCATCATTTGTTTCGCAGCACACTTACTCACTCACTCTCTCTCTCTCTTTTGGATGGGCGTTTCCCTTCTTCGGTTTTTATCTTAAAAAAGAAACAGAACCCCCTCCCTCCACGTAAAGTAGAAAGCAGAAGAAGTGCTTTCTTATGCTCTCCGTTCCCGCATCTTTTTTACTCCCGTTAAAGTCCGGCCGGCAACAATACATAAACAAGCGGCGAGAAGTGCTGGTGTGCGTTAGAAGGTGGAGGAAAAGTGTTGGCGGTGGTGGTGTATCCGTCCGCTTAGGCGGGGAGAAAGAAGTTTGTCATCAGTCAAGAAAAACTGCACACAAAAAAATGGGAAACTTGGCAGAAGAAAAGTTACAGACGTTCAGGAAGTTTAGGCACATTTTTTTTGTTGCCCAAAATAATAAAGCGAAGAAAAAAGAACGTGGAGATAGCGCTTGATCGTTCTTGAACTGTCAATTTAGACCTAGAAACGGCGCACATTATGCTCAACCCGTGGAAATAGCTAGACTAGCTATTCCCACTATAAAGACGACTATACTGGCGCCACAAAATGGCAAAACTGGCGTTTCGTGCCTTGGAAATGGCTAAACTGACTATAGGCGCCCTAATAATTACCAAATTGGCAATTACTTCTCTGAAAATAGAAAGAATGAATTCACGCGCCCTAAAAATGGGCGAACTAGCGAGTCATGCAGTTCTGAAAATGCCGGAAAATAAATGATTCCCGCCATGAAAATGGCTAAATCGACCCTTCGCGTACTACAAATAGCCAGAACTGGCGATTCCCCGGATTCCCGCTCTAAAAGTGCCCAAACTGACTCTACGCGCCCTTAAAATGGCTAATAACTAACGGTTTGTGCCAGAAAATGCTTAAACGGATGATTCCTCTTGCCGTGAAATGCTGCAAAATCGACCATTTGCGCGCAAGCCAAACTGACCATTCGTGACTTGGCTTGACGGGACTAATTGCGCCCTAAAAATAGCAAAACTGAAGATTACTAGTTAAATACAGCAAAACCGGTGATTCCCGTTTTAAAAATTGCCAAACTACCTTTACGAGTCCTGACAATGGGTAAACTGACGATTCGCGCCCTGAATAGACGAATCCCGCCCTGAAAAAGGCAAAGTCGACCATTCGCGCCTAGAAAATGGCGAAAGTGACAATTTATTGCTCTAAAAATAGCCATAATGGCCATTCCCGCTCAAAAGTGGCAAAACTGACCATTCTGAGCCTACAAATGGCTCGATGGACTATTCGCATAAAGTAGTTCACCTGCCGATTCGCGCATTGCAAATGGTTAAACTGACTTCATACCGAATTATAAAACTGACTAAAATTATGAATTCTTGCCTTGAAAATATCACACCGACTATTCATGCCCTATAAATGACCATCCGTGTGTCACAAATGGTCAAACTGAGCCTTCAAATCTTGAACATGTGCAAACTGACGATTCGTTCCTTAAAACTGGCCATTTACGCCCTAAAAATGGCATACTCGTATTAGCAATTCACGGGTTTTGGGTCTAAAAATGACCAAACTCAGGCTCAGACAAACAGAGGCTCAAAAGCTTCAAGGCAGAGGCAGAGGTTCGTGCTTCAAAAGTGGCTATCTCCGCCCAACAAGTGGTCAAACGATAAACTGACAACAAGGCATCTTCGCACCGAACATGAGCCGTCCTCATCTAACCAACTCCCCCTCCCCCTACGCTAATACGTTGGTTACATGCACCATAAACTGAATAAATAAAATGACCATTCGGGCCGGGGAAATGGCGAAAATTGAATACAATTCGTGCTTCAAATGGTCAAACTGAGCCTCGCCTTTAAAATGGCTAAACTGCAGACGACTCGTGCCCTAAAATTAGTCGAATAAAAGTTAAGAAATTCCAATGTTGTGGCAATGTTTTTTTTGGAACTTTAATTTATACGTAGTTTCACCCACCCCCAACCCAACCACACCACTAATTGATTGCACAGCTCGTCAAACCTGTACAACTTCACGAAAAATGTTCCCCAAATCTTGCAAATTTTGTGACCATCATACTATAAAACTCGCATTTTCGCGCAATATCACAGATATTTGATTACGAAATGTTGCTAATTTGAAGACTGGGCACTTTCGTAGCCGGCTAGCTCACTAAGAAAGATCCAAAATAAATACCCAGAAACTAGAAATTAGCAATTTTGGGAGAGTAAATACCGGAAACTAGAAATGTCACCGATATAATTAGACCCAAAACTGGCAATGCTGCAGATTTTACCCCTGATTGTTGTAATTTCATGGGATGTTTCGTCCGACATTGATTGATGTCCTGCTAAACCTGGATCCACGGCCGCGTGAAATGTAATAATTCCTCGGCTATTTCTCTCAGTTTTACCTGGGAATTACAGGTAAAATTGGAAAGTTTAAGCAGTTCTCATTTTCACAATTTTAGCTGCGAATTGAATCTCTCAATCACAAAGTTGCCTCCAGAAATCGCGAATTAGCGTAATTTTAAATTTCAGCCGTGTAGAAAATTTCCGAAAAATGTTCTGCTTTATTCATGGGTCAAGTCTGCTGCTAAAGTTGAGATAAATAGTCAAATAACTAAAAAAAAAGTACAAATTCATGCTAAAAGAGGTAAATTTGTGGCCAAAAGTGGAACAAATCTCGGTTAAAATTGAGAAAACGTTCTAATTCGCAGCTAAAATTGAGAAAGAACGCTCGTTCGTGGCTGAAATTGAGAAAAAGACCAATTCGCAGTTCGAGAAGGCCCTTTTAAAGATAAAATTTAGGAAAGGCGGTAATGTGCTGCTCGTGAATGTGGTGTTAGGTGGTTTGAATAAAAAAAAAAAACAAAAAAATCTGGAAATTCGGTCCCACAACTCAGAACGTTCTGCAGAAAAGCAAGACCCAAACAGGCAAACACTCACGCTGCGCTATGCGTTGGCGAAGGCGCTAATTCACGGCCGAAATGTAGAAAAACGTTAATTCATGACTGGAATTGAAAAAAAAAAAAAACACACACACACACACAAAACGCCCCTAAAACTGTTAGGGGAAAAATTCAATTGATAAATGAAAGGATAAAAAAGTCGCCAATTCAATGCCAAAATTGAGAAAAACGATAATTGGCGGCCGAAATTCAGAAAATTCGCTAATTTGCGGCTACTGTTGAGAATACCTTAGTTAATTCGCGGTTTCTGGGGACAAGTTTTGGCTAAAATAAAGAAAAAACACTAAATCAAGTGAAAAAAAACTGCTAATTTGAAGCTGAAATAGATAAAAACGTAAATTCGCGGCTTAAACAAAGAGAAAAAGCACTAATTAACCGGTGCCTACAGTAAAAGGCGCTAATTTGGGGCTAAAATTGAAAAAAAAGCTAGATCGCGGAAATTTTTTTAGAAAAAGCGCTATTCTGCGGATAAAATTAAGAATAAATGGCAGATTTAGGGTTTCGGAGGCCAATTTACGGTAAAATTGAGGGGAAAAGGTTAATGGGTTTGTAGGCCACGTCCCCGTCTAAAAGAGACGATTTTTTTTTTTTTTCCAAGGCCTGAAGTGAAAAAACTCGCGTCTCAAAACGAGAAAAACGCTAATTTAGGGCGAGAATGGAGTAAATTGGCTAATTCACGGCTATTCCGAAGGAGGGGAGCCCCTAAAACCGTCAAGATGAAAAAAATTGGGGGTCTTACGTTTTAAAGCGTTGATTCACGGCTAATATTGAGCAAGTGCTCATTTGCCACTGAAATTGACAATGCATGCACAATTTGAGGTATCTGAAGAAAACTTCGCGGCTAAATTATAGAAAAAACGCTAACCGCTAAACGGCCCTTAATTGGCGGCTAAAATTGAAACACGTGCGTTTCCCCGTGTGTTTGGGGAAAGTACGCGGGAAAGAGTTGTGAAAGAGTGCTTTCGCGGCTAAATTGGCGGAACAGCGAAAAAACTCACCAATTGGCGACTGAAAATTGATAAAAATGCGAAATTCACAGCTAATAGAGGAAAAGCGTAAATTCGTGGCTATGAAATTGGGAAAAAGCAGTGAATAATCACTCAGCAGAGCCATCTGATACTGAGAAAATGCCAGCTCATGCAGAATGCCAGCGGGACAAATTCACGATTAAATTGCGAAAAAGTGTTAGTTCGTGAAAATTAAGGTATGAAAAAAAGCTTCCGTGGATCTATTTGAGAAACTATTTGAGTTTTTTGTGGTTCGAGCATTTCATGGTTTGAGGATTTGGTGGTTTGAACGTTGTGGCACGGGATCCCATTTTCTTGGATCGGGCTCCTAAAAAAACAAACTTCGTTGGTTTGGATCTACCAAACACAAAGTATGATGTACTTTCCTGCCCAGAACTACCAGTGTATAAGCCCGCGCACGACCTCAATCCTTTGAACGTCGTGAAGGCCCTGAAGAGATTTGTTGGGGTGAGGGGAGGAGTGTGCCTTGAGACGTGCTAAATGGTGGTGTTTCTTATTTACTTGAGGTTAACGCGTTTTTCCAAAAACATTGGGGAAGGCTGTAATCCCAACTGATGTCGTTTTCATCCGCGTCAAACGATATCATTAAGATCGTCTTTCCCATTCCCTCACATTTCTCCGAGGGTGGCCGAACTGACGGGGGAGGCGACCGCCCCTATTGCCCTCCCCATAAAACCACCCCTGCAGCGCACATCTACAGGAAAAACTGTGGATCTGACATCACTGGCACAACGCGCGCCGCGCCGGTGAAATGCTCGCCTTGGTCAGGGGAGCAAGAGACTAACTGAATTGATAACCACATCTCCTGCCACGTGTCGGGTCCCGAAGGCTTGTAGTAGCCGTTGATGAGGCGTGGGAGGGGAGGGGGGGATTCACGCTTGGTTACGAATGGATAACATTATGCTATGAGGCTTTCAGTTGCTTCATCAGCTTTTTGGTAGTTGGTGTCCTCGTAGGTGATGTGAAACAAAAAATGATGAAGGGGAACAAGGTGCTGTTGGGTTTGGGGAGGGGGGAGGCTGCCGTGAATCCCATACCACGTATCGAGCATAAAATACTTGAAAGGTTTGAGTCGTGGTGAAGGGGGGAGATCACGCGGGAGTGTCAAGGATTGGAAAAGGTGTCGCCGCTTGGTTTTTGTGATGATGGTAGTCGGGGAGAAGGGTAAAACCTATAAAATCCCTTCGCCAATCCCACCCCTCATTCTCCATTTATTTTATGGGCGCAATGGAACCCTTTTTCTCTCCTTCTTCCTTCTTTAGGCCTTCTCCCTTTCTTTTCTTATACATAGAACTTTATCTGCCTAAAATCCTAAAATTTCGAAGAATTAAATTCGCACCCATCAGCTATTATTAGCAAACGATGAGCCTCCATCGCTCGCCAACTAGTCGCAGTTTGCTTCAAATTTGGGGGAGGCAGAAAAATAACCACGACAAACGCTGATTTTATGCGATCCAAACCCATGAGACATGTCGCTTGCTGTAAATCGGGGAAAACTAGGCCGTACGAACTATATGCGCCTATTTTCAAGCTCGCGACCATTAAAACCTCCTTTATTACGGTCGTTTCACAGCAGTTGAAATTAGCTTTTTTGTTTACGTTTTAGATCAACTTTCTAGTGTTTGATGTCGTAAAAAAAAACATCGTCGATATCGTTGCCTCTGGGGTCAAACAGAAAATTCGTATTACGTGAGAACTTTACGAATCTAAACATGATGCACCAGTAAGGGAAGGGTGAAAATTGACGAATTTAAAAGGCTTACTCTACACAGGCAGGATATTGCGGCATTATGAGCCCGGCTCTGTCGATATAAAACAGATTGATGTTCGAAAAGCCTGACTTTGTAAACGAAGAAGTTTCGGTTGGTGAGAGACTGGGATGGGGGGTGAATAGGCTCGTGTTCTCGATTTTCTTATACTCCAGGCTCACTTTTTTTTCTCTCTCTGAATCTATAGGGCTAAAGAAGGTGGTGTTTATTCTGCGAAACCCCCGGCCTTCTTCCTTTTTATTCCTTTTTCGTTTTCCGAGGGAGAAAAACGGGGTGGGTAGAGGAAGAAAAGAGGATTTTCCTTGTCTCGTGTTCTACGAATGGAAGAGTGGGCCGAGAGAGGCCTCACACGATACAACTTTTCCTTTTGTTTGAATTCCATCCCTTTCTCTACTGCTACTGGCGTTTATTTCTTCGCATCATTCTATCGTCAGAGCCTTCGTCCGGGCCGATTTAAATTAAGATAATCGCCAAACTTTTGCTTTGTTGTCTTATCTCAACACCCCCCTCCCCACCCATGATACTGTATCTTTCTTGTACCGCGGAAGATTTGTAACATTAACGAATCACCCTCTCCACTATAACTTTTAGAGAACCATTCGTTGATCTAAGGGGGTTTTATTAAGAGCGCCCCCCCCCACCCAACTCCCACAAACTCCACTGTATAGTCCCGTCTTTGAAAGAGATTGCCACGACTCATAATCTCGCATATGTTAGAGAATCTGGAAGGCCTTCTAAGATGATTAGCTTTTTTTCTCTCGCACTCTTCCTGGGCTACTATAAGGGGGGTGGAAACAGAAAGGGCGTTTCTTATGGAAGAGAGGGGGGATGGGTGGGAAAAGAAATGAGATGTGGGTCACAGGGGTCGACGGCCGACCTACTCGGAAGGACGCCCGCGGAGGCGGCTGAACGAGGAGAACGTGAAAAAGGAGGAAGGTGGCGAACGTGACATCCGTTCCCCTGTGGGGGTGTTGGAGGTAGGGTGGGTTGTGTGCAAGAGTGGATGGGGGTGTAGTTAAGGATATGATAGAAAGGGATTGTGAGGTTCTTCTTCGTTGGAAGGCAAAAGCTCCTCCAGAGCCCACATTTTTTTTTTTTTTAAAGGTATTGGTTGGGCGGGGTTGGAAAGTTAGGTAAAGGGGACGAGGGGTGGCTTCCGGTGGGGGGGGGACTTAGAGAGAATGATACACCTCGCCGGCCGGCTTGTTTTCATCCCCTTCCGTTGCTTCCTTTTTTAACGAAGCGAAAGAAGAAAACAAAAAGAATAAAAAAAAAAAACGAAAAAGAGAAAATAAATTTCCATCAGAAAAAATAATTTAAAACGGGAAACTTTGTTGCATAACTTCGTGATTCACCACCCTTCCCTGTCCCCGCACCAGCCTCAACATTGCATCACACCATTAATTTTTCCTCCGACCGCAAATCAACTTTTGCCTTTTTAAAGACCCCACCCCCACCTCCGTAAACAGAATCTTTTTCATCTTCTGCCCCGTAATTTTTCTTCCCTCTCACCACAACAAAACTCACGAAAGATACGTCACAATTTGGTTAGTATCACTGTTGTACGAATTTAGAGCGTGCTCACTCTGCCCACTGGTCATGAGTTTTTGAGACGTCTCCCCTCTTGCGTCGAGAGTGCTTCGGGGCGAAAAATCGGAATAAAACACAATTTTTGGGACAAATGAGATTGACCTTTTCACTCGATTATGGCAATTTTCCCCTTCAAATCCCCATCGTTTATCGAAGTTCACAAAAGAATCATTTTTTTTTTCTTCTCCTCCACTTCAAAAACAACACAATCATTCGTATTGACAGTACCATAAATCACGTTTGTTTTCAACGTTAATGTTTTTTCCATTATTTTTTTCTCATTTCGGAAGAGGGCTAAGGGTGTGAAGGGGATTCTTTCCTGCCTTTGCGGAGTTCTATAATTTAAATTTCCTGCTACCATCCGGCGCGGCGCCCCATTGTAAGCGCAACTCAGAAGTTTTAATATCCATCAATGACAGGCACATATCCCCAACCCTACTCCTCTCCAAGACCCACCACACAGCATTTAAACTTAACGTTGAGACTAAAAGTTGTAAGGTGATATCAGAAATCGTGATTTTTTTTTTTTTTTTTCCTGATGGAGGATACCCCGAGTCATTTTGACCCCATAAAAAACACAGGAATAGTCGATCGCGGCCAAGAAACTGTTGGTTTACTTCTCATCACGGACAGAGTTGAATATAACGAATGTTTGAAGCAGTGGCGGATCTAGGGTTTCACGTTGGGAGGGATTCTATACCATAAATCAGTTATTGCGGAAAGTGCAAATTAAACGCTAAAGCATGCATAAATATGTAGCCGTAGGAGCCTACGTCGGTCTGTCTTCCCTGCACTAGAGGTGTGACGTGACAGCTTTTGTCGGTCACAGTGACAACTAGCTCCGGTGACTGTGCAGTCACTGTGACAAAAACCAGTGATTTTGTCACTTAAGTGACTACTGAGGGCCTGTTCTATAGCTTTTTAATGTCACTATCACTATTTGTTTCCACCCGTCCTCCCATCAACATGTGATTTAAGGATATTCCTAGGAACCCTGAAATCTTACGGGACAGGCCCCCTGTAGCAGTTTTGAGCAAATGCCTAATGTTACCGGACTCGCCGGTATCTGTGTGAATTTCATTCCCAGACCCAACAAACCCTATTTATAGGGCAAATCAGAGACACGATTTCGCAAATCAATTTTGTTTCCATCGGTTATAAACAAAATTTATAATTCTTTTTCTAACTTTATCCGTGGAAAACTCCTATGAACGGCGAACCCACAGCCTCAAATGCAAACATGAAGGTGAGTCATGGATCAAAAACGGCAATGCACGAATTTACCTAGGAACATAGGCATAGCCAGAGGAGAGCAGGGCTAGGCAGCTGCCCTCCCCTAGACTCAAAAATACAGACTCAGCGGGGCAGTTGCCCACCCCTAGATGCATTCTGATAGTAAAAATCTTTCAGGATAATCACATTGTGTTTCGTCGGCGCTCACTAAAAAAATAACTTCACGGATTTCACTAATTAAAAAAATAAATTTCAACGGGTTTTGTCGCTCACAAAACGGACATCGCAAGGGTGACATAATTCAAATACCAAATTCGCCGTTTTCGTCCTAGAATACCATTTTCGCAGACAAACGCGAATTCAGTATTTGCTCAAGAGAGGTGCTAGAGAAATGCTGTGGTTCGCTCTACTAAAACTAGTTTGACAGCCTTTTCACTGCCTAAAAATAGTTAAAACTAGCTATTTGCCCTATAAAAACGGCTAAAGTAACTAAAGTCACGCCCAAAAAAACAAAACTGTCGATTCGCAATTTGAAAATGGCTAAAACTGGACTTCACGCGCCCTAAAAATTAGTGGCGACTGGTGAACTTCTGAAAATGCCTAAAAAGATCATGTCTACCTCCCGAAAGTAGCTAAATCGACCATTCGTGCGCTAAAATTGATCAGACTGGCCATTCTTGAGCCAAATATGACCATAATGCGCGCTTTTGGCTTGACGGACTAATCAAGCCCTGAAAACGGGCAAAATGACTTCATGTGTCCAGGAAATGCCTAAAAAGATGATTCCTTCCCTGAAAATGGCAAAATCGACAATTTGCGCATCAGGAAGGGTCAAACTTCATGGCCTTGGCTTGATGGACTAGGTATTTGAGCCATGAAAATGGCAAAACTGACGATTTGTGTCTTTAAAATGGCTAAAATTACTATATTTGAGCCCTAGAAATTGCCGAATTACTTTACGAGCTCTAGAAATGGATTACCCGACGAATCGAGCTCTAAAAATGCCTGAACAAGTGACTCCTGCCCTGAAAATGGCAAAATAGACCATTCGGAGCGCCGAAAACGGCCAACCCAGCTGTTCTCGCCTTGACTTGGGACGTACCGTTCGCTCCTACAACTGGAAAGACTGACTTTATGAAATCGTCAAAACTTACTCTATGTGCCCTGAAAAGCTGTGCCCAGCAAAGTAAAATATCAATTTTGAAGTAAAATATTCAGTTTGAGGTAAAGTGATATTTTTGGGGTGGAACCGCAAGTTTAAGGGTAAAATCTTCAGTTTAGGAACGTTTTTGGGATGAAATCGTAAGTTTTGGAATTAAAACAGTCAGTTTTGGGGTAAAATGGCCCGTTTTGTATTAACGTCATCAGTTATGGGGCAACACGTCAGCTTTGGCGTGAAATCGTCTGTTTTGGTATAAAATCGTCACATTTGCGATGAATTTGTCATTTTTTGTTGTGAAATCACCTGTTTTCAAGGCAGAATGGTCTAAAATCACCGGTTTTGAGGAAAACTTGAGTTAAAGTGTGACATTGTCAGTTTTGGAGTAAATTATCTAATTTTGAGGGGAAATTGTCGTTTCGGGTGTAAATATTCATTTTGAAATGGAACAGTAAAGTTTACTTTTAGGCTAAAATCGCCAGTTTTGTGGTAGCATCTTCATTCTGAACGGGGGGGGGGGCACGTCAGACATGGCCAGGAATTGTCGTTTTTTTTTGTTGTGTTTTTGTTTTACTAAAATCGCCAATTGAAGGATATAATCGGCAGTTTTTAGTTCTGAGTGGTCTGTTAATCGTAATTAAGATCATTTTTTTTGATCCGTTTTGGGTTAAACCCGCCATTTTTAGGCGGAATTCGCCAGTTTTGGGGGTGAAGACTTGGATTTTAAAAGTTGTGCTGTGAAATTTTTAGTTTAGGCGTAAACACTTCGTCTTTGGCGTAGAAACGTCAGTTTTGAAGTAAAATATTCAGTTATACTAGAGTGAAATATTCAGTTTTTTTTGTTAAAAAACGTCAGTTTTGAGTTAAAACCCGTTATTGTTTGGTTAAAAAATGTTTAATTTTTACGTCTCTCAGACAAGACGTTGATGAAAAGACGGTCACCCTGTATATTTGAATGTCAAGTAACGATTTCCGGGGAAATCGAATTGTCTGTTAATAGAAAAAGTCTGAATAGAATTGTCAGTTTTAGGATAGAAAATCAGGAATAGAAGGCTAAAACAGATAATTTCCGAACGAAGATGTTAGTTTTTGATGGATTACGACCCTTTTTTGTGAAAACTCAGTTTCCGGGGAAGAATTTGACGATTTATTGCGCTACCAGTTCTTTTGTTGGGGTCTCTAGTTTCCATAACGTCCGACATATTCTGCCCAGCCTTTGGTCAAGGGCTGGCTACGCCCCTGCCTAGGAAGGTGTTTTTAAAAAAAGTAAAATTATACAAGATTACTGTAGCACAGGTCTTGGAAAACGAAGTGAATAAAAATATATTACCGACACTAAAGGTTCAATACTAACTATAAGTCCAAGAAAAAAAGGGGGAGGGAGTTCAAAACCCCAAAACCCACCCAATAAATCCGCCACTGGTTTGAAGTGACATTGTGACTGGGACTTGTGAGCCTAGCAGAACCCTAATTTTACATTGAATAAACACTGGAAAGGGAAATGACAAAAGGGGGGGGGGATCTGCGTGCGTAACAAGTGTCGAAGTTCAGATATTTATAACACCTTTTTTTGTTTCTAGGAAGAAGTTTAAAATCTTGATGGAGCTGGCTAATCAAAAGGATTCATTAATGCGAGGAAATAATAAACATTTAAGAAAGGCCTCGCGTGTTATTTTTCCTTGGCTCGCCCCCTTCAAGACGTCCCCCTCCCCCATCTGCGCCTCCCTAAATTCAAGGCGTTGTTTTTCCACCTTTATCTTTTTAGAGGTTCGTTAAAAAGTTACTTGAACGAAACTCGTGATGAGCCACCCGTCCGTCCACTGGTCTCTGTTTATGTTTGTTGAAACTCAAAGGAGGAACTTTCGCCCTCCCCCCTCGCCACTCACCCATTTTGAGGAAACTTCTCATTTTAGAACTTCGAAAAAAAATAAAATTAAAACTTCTTTTATAAATTGAACCTGTAAAAATACGGATGAGACGGGGGTCTAGGAGCCACGTATGAGTTAAACAGTTCCCCCCTACACACCACGGGGGGATTAAATAAGTTTTGTAGGGCGAGGGTGTTTTCATTTCAACTCCGTCGTAAATAGACTACACACGTCCATCCCACCGTGCGTGTCTGTATACTCCCATTTTAATTCTCTCTTTTTGAAAGCAAGGGAAAGAGAAATTAGAAGTCCGCGTAGCGTCAGGTATAGGCGGCGTGTAGAGGAAGGGAACTGAAATAACATTAACTTCACTTTAGAACCGGCAGCGTTGAGATCAAAATGTACGACCGGCTTTATTCGCCCAAGCCATCACCGCAAAAGGGTTGCTCCCTTTTCACGTTTCACGTTTGAATTGTATCTTATAAGTTAACCCATTGAGTGAAATCAGCGTCCCCCCCCCCCAACATCCAGCGTTTAAGATAGCGTGTGGGAAGTGGAAAGGAAACAGCGCTGAGATATTATGTCCATCAGAAAAGCCTTATAGGGTGGGAAAAATAACGGCCGGGGGAGGGAGAGTCTCGAGAAAATAATGTTTTTCTCGCCCTTGTCTCATCCCATGGAGATCCTTTCAACGGAGTTATTCAAATTTCTGTTTCTGTTTGTCAATAGACTGAAGGAGAAGGATTAACCGAGGGTGTCTCGTCATTATTCATTTGGCGTGGAGTTCCATGACTTCCACCACCTTGACATTATTTAAGTCTTTCGATAAAAAAAGAAAACAAAGATATAATAATAATAAAAAAAAGTAATTGAGTTCTCTCACGCGACGATGAAGGACATTATTTATTCAACAAGCGTATTCCGTTCGAAGCTTTCAAAATTCTATCTCATCACGGGCGTGCAAGTTGTGGCGTTGGGGTGGCGGTGAGGGATTAGAGCGCGGAAGAACGGTTTACTGATGCTGCTTCCGATGCTAATTTTACCCACAGCCAGCACGCTTTACAGTCCCCCCTTCCACCACCACTTGAGGGCCCCAAGTGACCTGTGGCACTACTCACGAGGAGTAGAACTACCGAGTTTTTTTTTACTTCCATTGTTCCGGGAATAAATGAGATCGCGTTCAACGGTCGGAAAGACTTCTTGAAATATCAACAAATGCCAACGTCGACTTATGGATATACCCCACCGTCAGGACTTAAACTGTAAATGCGGGATTTGCCTACCCTGCGAATACCAAGCCCAAAAGTCCAATGGGTCCAGGGCGCTAAACAGCCCGAATTACATGTTCAGACAGGTATATCTAGAGGTACTTCATTTTCACTGAGGACCTAGACGTGCCAGGAGTGACGAAGGGAACGGTCATGTGTGATGAAAGTGATACAAATAAATGAGAGTAAAGCTTGTGGCTTGGTCATGTATTAATGAGATTAGATTTCTTTCCAACCCCTCCCGCCACCAAGCCTAAGCTATTAGTCATGTGTCCTTAAATCCCTACTTACAGATAGACCGCGTGCTACAAAGGGCTGTAGGAGGGCTGATGGTCTTCACATAAGAGGATAAAAAATGGAAAACTCGTATTATACGTTTTTCCCATAATTTAACAGGATCATCCCCATTCCGCCCTAAAACAGAAGCTTTTATTTTCCGTTGAAAATCCCCTCATTAAACGCCTCTCATATGTAGGTAATCTTCACCAATTTTTCTTGTCCCGTCTCGTTCCCCTTTCACAGGGATGATATATTATGTATGCTCCTGGTTTTAAGAACTTCAATATAGTGCAGTGAAAAAGAAAGATGAAAGTAGGGAGGGGGGTTGGAGAGCGGGTGAGGAGAGAAACTTAATATTGTGGGTTTTCAATAAAAATATCCAATAACGAAAAAATTGTGTGTGTGTGTGACGTAGCCAAGAAGAGTTGTAAAAAAAAAATAATGTTGTGAGATTGACAGAAAGGGGAACGTAATTTTCTTCGTTTTTCTTTTTTAGAATATGCCACGGCGTTGATCCGTCAATTTGAACAAAAATGTTTTTTTGTCGGTGGGGAGGAGGGGTACCATTTACAATTTGAAAGTTGTCCTGCAGTTGTTTTTTCATATGGAAAAAAAAATCACGTCTAAAATGATGGAAAAGCGCTACTAAGCATAACTAAAAATTGGGAAAATGCTTTAATTCGAGGCTAACATCTAAAACAAAGCGTTCATTCGCGGCTAAAATGAAGAAAATCGCTAATTCGCGCGTGGTAAAATTTGCAAGCTAAAACCGCAAATTCGTGACTTAACAGTCAAACATCGCTAATTAAAAGTGCTAATTCACAACCAAAATCGATACAGGCGCTAATACGCAGCTAAAAGTCGAAAAATCGCCTGTCCACAGCTGAAATGGAGAAAACCGCTCATTTGATAATTGAAAAAAATGCACTAAGAGGCTAACATCTTGAAAAGCGCTTATTAGTGGTTGAAATTGAGAAACAGCTAATTTCACGGCTAAAACTGGGAGAAATCCATCATTCAGACGAAATAAAAGGAAATATGCGACAAAAATTGAGAAAAAACGCTCATTTGCGGTTAAAATTGAGGATACCTAAATTTGCTGCTAGAAGTCTAAGAATCGCCATTCCGTATCTTAAGTTGAGAAAATGTGAGGAATCTCGGCTAAATGGAGGGGAAAGTGCTAATCCACGCAAAAAAATAAGAAAACCCGCCAATTCACGGCTATTGTTGACTTTGAGTAAATGGGAAAAGTCTCGGCTCAAATTGAGAAAGCACTAATGCACTCTAATAATGAATAAGTCGCGGCTAAAACGTGAAAATGCTCCAACTCGCGGGTAAAATGTAAAAAAGCGATCATTGACAGCTAAAACAGATTTACAGATTTACACCAGAGAGGCTAATTTGTGACTAAAATTGTAAATAATAAGCGCTAATTCAGGCGGAAATTAACGAAAAGAGCTAATTCGCGACTAAAAGTCGAAAATCGTCAAGCAAGGAAGCAAGGAAGCAAGGAAAGCAATCATTCACACATGAAATTGAGATAATGCCAGTTCGCTGCAAAGGGGAAAAATTAAGAAAACTCTAATTCATCTGCTTTCTAAATAGGCCAGTCAACAATAGTATATTGTGTACCTAGGCGGGAAAGTGTGTGTTTGCCGGTCCGAGACAAGTTGCCCAGCCGAGCCGTAGGCGAGGCTGGGCGAATCGTCGAGGACCGGCAAAACACTTTCCCGGCAAGGTGCACATACTATTTTCTTTCCGGAATGATAGGAAAACCCGATTTTGCTGCCTTTCGTAGGGAGGGGAAAGAGGGACTTTTCCGGGCTAGCCTGACAAAGTCGCAAGACAAAGTAGCGCCCCAAGCGGATTTTTGAAGAAAATGCATACTTTCCACGGCTAGCCCGAGAAAACTTTGCCGGGCTAGCCCGACAAAGACTTTGTCAGGCTAGCCCGGAAAAGTCCTTCTTTCCTCTCCGTATGGAGGCAACAAAATTGAGTTTTCTCATCATGTAGGAAAGAAAAACAATAAAATCGCAATGGGGAACTTGCATGAATCTCAGATTGGGTAGAAAAGCATACCGGTGATTTGACCCGTGAACTGAAGGATAACAACGGAAGTTGCAACCCGATTGGTGAGTTTTAAGATTTTTAAAAAAGGTTCAAAGTTCTTCAGAAGAGTATGGATGGGGCGAGGGGAAATGACGTAAATACTTACTTGTGAAGCATTTGAGGGAACTCTAAAATTGTTTGTTTACAAATAACATGATAAATGTCCCCCCATTAAACTCGTCTAATCCCCTCTTCTCCGCATCATCCATTTCAATAAGTAAGTTTTTACGTAATCGAACCCCCACTCAAAATTTTTAAAAATTCCCTAAAAAAGCATCCTTGACTTATTTCAAAGTTTAATGTGAGCAATAGACTTGTGGAAGAGCACTCTTTAAGCAACACCAACTTTTGAAAAATGTGCAAGTTCCCCATTTAACGGCTATTTCTGATTTTTTAGTATGTTTTCAGGAACAGCACCAGTAGTGCAAGTACAAGTTTTCAGCTGCGAAAAACTTGTGCTACTTTCGTGGCACTCGAAAAACCGCGAAATGTTTGCACCTTTTTCGGGTTTTTCACTTTATCTCCTAAAATATGCATTTTAAGATAAAACGTACGAAATACGTTAAAAACCAAAATAAATTTGCTACAGTTTGAGACCTAACGTACCTCTGTATGTCATATAGTAACCATGATACAGCTCCTCGAATTTGGATTAATTTGTCAAAAAAATTGAAATTTCAAGTTTTGGTCAACTTTCGACCCGAATTTTGGCTAAAATACTCATCCTACTGGAAAAGCCAGGCCGAGAGAATTTGTAAAAAATTTAATTATGTTCCATTTAAGCACACAACGATGTCTGAAAGACCATATATATAGTCTAGTCAAACTGTAGTTCCACGTGGACAAAAATTTCGTCTTCAATTTTTTCACTTTATTCTATGTTTTTTGGGGCGAGGAACAGGAATCTAAAGAGATCCAACAAAAGTTCATTGCGCGTTTTGAGAAAATCGCGAAAACTGCTCATTTTTGGCACTTTTTTGTTTTTTGCTTATAACTCCTTAATGACACGTTCTACGTGAGATGTTACCCTCTCATTTTTTGAAAAGCAT
The DNA here is from genome assembly GCA_038030265.1 of Corythucha ciliata. Taxonomy (NCBI): domain Eukaryota; kingdom Metazoa; phylum Arthropoda; class Insecta; order Hemiptera; family Tingidae; genus Corythucha; species Corythucha ciliata. Next base: position 60,194,467 of record CM075938.1, read on the forward strand.
TTAATTCTGCGTCGAATCGTTCTTACTTTTGTCAAAATTGACCCGGTTTCACCGGTATAGATTTTTTTTAAATCGTAATTTTTAGCCACTTTTGGTAAAATTAATAAAAATTTCTAAGGCAGCAGCAACTTAAAATGGCTGTTCCAATCGGGAAAAAGTCATGAAATCATAGTGGTTCAGAATTGAATTTTACGTAATTGAAAAGCCTTTAAACCTGCAGGAAAAATCAGTGGCCTCAGTTATGCGACAAAAAAAGCGGAAAAAGGCGGCCCAAAAACCACGTTTTTCTGAACATTTTTGCCAGTAGCTCGCAAAGTAGTAGTCCAATTTTTTTCTATAAAAAACGATCTGAAAGCAGATTGAATTTTCTATCAGACCTATTATATGAAATTTCATTTGAAGATTAACATAAGACAGGGCCATAACGTCAAACAATTTAAAATTTGCTGAAAAAAAAAAAAAAACGTTTTTTGACACATTTCGGCCTATAACTCAAAAATTATCCATCCGAATAAACTTTGAAGAAACTCGTCTGAAAGCTCATTAAATTTCCTATAAGGAGTCATGAATGGCGTTTTTATAAAGACCCGATAAGTGGCAATAAAACGCAGTGGGAAATTCGCAAAATGAGTAATTTTTCCAAAAACTCCTTTCTCAGCCGAACGTTTTTGCTTATAACTATCGAACGAAGCCTTCGATGAAAATTGCACTATTTTTCAATGAAAGCTGGTGAAACTAAAAGTCAGAAACCATATTTGCCAGATCTTTTAAGGCCCGGAAAATATTCTGTACAGGGCGATGAAAATAGGTGATGTTTCAAAAAAAGTGGCTACGCCCACCAACTTTGTCCACAAATGTTGAAACTCAACATATCACCTGTATTACAGATAGCGTCTGAGATTACATCACTCAACTGAGACTTGAACTAGTTTTATTTTTTCACAAATTATGCCAAATAGACCAGTCAATAAAGACACAAAAATCGGGGTAAATCGCAAACATGCATGTAATTGATTTTTTTGTTGCGTGTTGTTAGGACCACAGAGAGCAGTTGTTACTCAAGTTTGCAACCCTCAAAACCTTGTGCTTAACTCATGGCACTCGAAAAACTAAGAAATTTCATCCCTTTTTCTGGTTTTTTAAACAAAAATACCAGAAGAAAGAGTTTTTCGAGCATGACCACAGTATACATTGTTAAAGCCAACTAAATTTTCTATAATTTAAGCCATGCCCGAGGATCCTGGGTCTGTTAGTTCAGAAAATACAGTCAATCAACAAAATACCTAATCTCGCCGAAAAGCGAGATTTTATTGCTAGGGTAATTTTTCAAGACCCGTAGCACTCAAATACACGGTGATTGATACTTGGGTGAACAAAATGAAAGGGGTGATTGTACACCAAAAATGCAACAAAAAATTTCCTATGACCTAAGGTCAGATTTCCATTCCTAGTTCAGATAATCAACTTGTTGTTTAATAGCACATCACGGGTTTTCGCAACAAAAACATCTGTAACATGGGAAGTAAGCGTCCTAGGTTAAATCCAACGACACCACTGAAAAGAGCATTCTTTTTTGTGTGTGAGTAAAGTTATTTCGTCTAATGATAGCAAAAGATTCTTTGAGTAAACTGGGAAAATATCAGGATGTTTTTAAAAATGTCAGTTTTTGACAACTGTTCAAAGCTAGACTTCATTAGCCATGGTGCTCCCAGCACCTGGCAAGTTCCTCTAAAACTGTATAAAGTAACTCAGTTTAATACTTCATGCTTATTTTACTCCTGTCCTATGCAATTTCTTGATAAAAATCCATTTTTATACCAAAAAATGAGGCAATTAGGCCCATTTTGAGTGCCTACAAGAAAATCAAGAGCCATTCCCAAAACTTTTTTTTTCAGCTTAATTCACTTTTCCTATGCTAGTCTATGAGGACAGACAAATAAAAGTGGAATAAGCTGAAAAAAATTCTTGAAATAGCTTTCGTGTCTTCTTTTAGGCACTCAAAATGGGCCTGATTGCCTCATTTTTTGGTATAACAATGGATTTTTCTCAAAACATTGCAAAGGACAGGAGTAAAATAAGCATGAAGTATTGAAAAAAGTTACTTCATGCAGTTTTAGAGGAATTTGCCGGGAGCTGGGAGCACCATGGCTAATGGAGTCTAGCTTTGAACAACTGTCAAAAACTGACATTTTTAAAATATCCTGATATTTTCCCAGTTTACTCCAAGAATCTTTCGCTAACTTTGGACAAAATGTCCTTACTCACACAGAAAAAAGTGTGCTCTTTTCATTGGTGTCGTTGGATTTAACCTAGGACGCATGCTTCCCAAGTTACAGCTGTTTTTGTTGCGAAAACCAGTGATGTGCTGAAAAACGTGAAAAAATCTATTATCTCGACTAGGAAAGGAAATCGGACCCTAGGTCATAAGACAATTTTTGTTGCATTTTGGATGTTTAATCACCCCTATTATTTTGCTCAACCAAGTACCAGTCACCCTGTCCTATAGAATATCCACGCGAAAATAAATTTTAGGCAATAGCGTCAGATACAAATTGAGCTACTGCCTAAGAATTATTCTCGCGTGGATATTCTGTAGGACCATTATGTTTGAGTGATACGGGTCTTTTGGCTTTTTGGCGATATTTCATATTTCTTGATTGGCTGTATCTCCGAAAATTACAAACGTAGGACGCTCGGACTGGGCTTAAATTGTAGCAAATTTAGTTGGCTTCAACAATGTATACTGTGGTCATGCTCGAAAAACGCTTTCTTCTGGTATTTTTGTTTAACAACCTAAAAAATTGATGGAATTTCGTGGTTTTTCGGGTGCCACGAGTTGAGCACAAGGTTTTGAAGGTTGCAAACTTGAGTATAAACTGCTCTCATTGGCCCTAACAATGTGCAAAAGAAAAAACAATTACATGCATATTTGCGATGTTTGATGTTTATATTGACTGAAAGCGACTAGAAATTACCATTTAAAAAAATCAATACCGGCGAAACGGCTGGGTCATTGGATTGGGCCCCCCAGACAATCACAAAAATCGTACCTTTGGGTCTGGTCCAGAGCTACTCCATGTCCATCAGAGGTTCAAGATTGTGGAGGCGATGGACCGCCCCTCAACGGAAGCGGAGGCGCTACCCTACAACGATTCACGTCCCTGGCTGTCAACCCGATCGTGTTTTCATGAGTTTTGGTACCCAAGCTATAACGACAGCATGATTTTGGAAAATGTGTTACTTCCTCATTCTTTCAATTTTGAGGTATTTTCATTCAGCCTTATGCTCCGTATACACGAGCGATAAGTTTCGCCCGATCACTGCGATACATGTCACCGCGACCATGGAAAAACAATTAGCAACTAGTGCAGCAGTCCATTCATAGAGTGTATAGAGGAGAATGGTCCTGATGATTAGCTTAGCGATGACCATGCTACACTTATCGCTCGTGTGCACTGGGACCTGGGACCCACCCAAACTTAGGGGAGGGAACTCAACAGATTCATTTTTAGAAAAATGTAGTTTCCAAACTTTTTGTTTATTCGAGGATTTTGATGAAACTATTTGGTCTACAGACATCCTTGTGTGCTTAAATGGAGCATAATTAAATTTGCTACAACTTCTCTCGACTCGGATTTCCCCGTAGGATGAGTATTTTGGCCAAACATTGGGTCGAAAGTTGACCAAAACTTGAAATTTCAATTTTTTTGATAAATAAATCTAAATTCAAGGAGTTGCATCTTGGTTATTATATGCCCTACAGAGGTACATTAGGTCTCAAATTGTAGCATATTTTATGTGGTATTTAACGTATTTCGTACGTTTTATCTTAAAATGCATATTTTAGGAGATAACGTGAAAAATCCAAAAATAGTGCAAAATTTTCGCGGTTTTTCGAGTGCCACAAAAGTAGCACAAGTCTTTCGAAGCTGAAAACTTGGATTTACACTACTGGTGCTGGTCCTGAAAACATACTAAAAAATCAGAACTAGCCGTTCAATTGCGATTATAGCTATTTTTAATGTTCTTATTGACTGGCCTTAAATGATAATTTAGAATTGCATTAATGCTGATTTGCACCCCACGGTACTTCCATGTTCCGTGTTTTCCCGATTTTCGGTTACATATTAATTGAAAGCTGAAACGTGTTTCTCGCGTCTTAGCATCTTGTTTTCCATGGCCTAATCATGGAGTTTTGTTCTCCTCCAAAAATGCCCGAAAATTTGCTGGACAGATCCACAGCTCCATAGCCCGACAAGAAGAACATGAACCCGCGGCCAGCGCTCTCTCATTCGATTACTTGCAACTTCTCTTCCCTCTACTTGCGTTAGAGAACCTTTAAAACACAGGTACTGCAACACGGATTTCAGCGCCATATTTGGTCCCTCAGTCGTTAGGGTAATACACAATATCATGAATGAAAAAATTGTCATCGTAACAGCAAACAAACGCGGAACGCGGTCGAAATAACTAAAAATATCCTACTTGTCAATGAGATCAGGTGATAATTATAATCATATGAGGGACCAAGTATGGCGCCGATTTGCGTGTTGCAGTACTCGTGTTTTATAGTGCCTTACTTGCGTTAGCGAACTGTTTGTCGCACTGTTTACCAAAGATAAGTGTTATAATCAAAGAATTTCAACGCCTAGGTCTCTTTAACGGTTACTGTCAATTTGAAAATTTCAACAGGGTCAATGTATGAAACAAAGGCGAAATATTTAATCCAAAATTAAAACCAATCGAAGAACACCATGCTTCCTTTCCCCGCTCCCCATGAACACTCTAAGAAATACTAGAATAGCGTCTCCGGTTACAATTAAAAATCCGGTTGGATTGAATGAATTGTGTGGGAAAATGAACGGATAGTAATTCATTCTCACCGGATCAATAAATATTCCAACATGATATCAAATGGCAATTGCATGATCCGGTTGCATTCAACCGAATCCGAAATTGCTTGTGACCGGAGAAGAATTGACAATTTTATGGACTTGTTAAATGCAACCGAATGTTAATTGGGATGTAACCTGAAATGGTGGTTGCGTTAACCTGTGAAATCTAACCGAAAGCGTAATTATTCATAACCGGATAAAAAAAGGAAATTTTCTGAACCGGTTGAATCTAACTTAATGTGATATTCTGGTTTTAACAGGAAAATAAATAAGGGTTGTGTGGACCTGTCAAATACAACCGAACTTGATATAATTCTAACCTAAAGCGGCTCCACCGATTTTTAGCATTGCCTAGAAACCGATCAACTCAAAATTGAAAAATATTTTGCTCTTTATTTGGCAAATACGTACGTACCGCATGTGTGGAACCGGCTTAATGATATTAAAAACAATGCAATTATATTCGGGGCAGGTTAGTCAAACCGAATGAATAACAGGTAATGAAGGAGGTAATGAAATGACACGAATTTTGGATCAGTCAGAAAATTGAAACGGATGCTTGAATGTTATTCTACCGAAGGGAAGGAAATCTCGTTTCTTCATTTATTTTAACGTGTTATCCAGTAGTAAGCAGGCATGAGTCTATAAAAAAGCCGCTAATATATTATTATCATAATATGCACCAGCTGCAAAAACCTGTTCGTCCCGTTAGCCAATGAGTAATCTCTCCGGCTAGATTTCAATTTCTCTCCGGTTATAACCTCAATTATTCTCCGGTGTGGAAGTTGACTTCCATCCAGTTACAACGTGTTCGGGGTTTCGTCTCATGTTAGATCGCATTTGTATACCGGTTGAATTTATTGAATCTCTGTTGGACTGTGTCGGAATTCGGTGAGATTGGTTTGCTCTCCGGTTGAAATCAGAGAGATTGCCCAGTGGCGCCATTGTTTCCTATTAGTTGCGAGCCCTTCCTCATCATCGCTCAGTCTTTTCCGCGTCAGAGTTCCAACGTGGCGTGTGTGAGTGCTTGGTGCTTAATTTCGTCGGTTCATTCGACTCCTTTTATGTTACAAATCCATAGCATCCCCCCATTGCATAGCATTTGTGAGATAAGTTTTCGAAATGTCTCCCCTATTTCGGCTCCTTGGACTACGTATATCAACATGTAAATGCAAGCTCCTTTTAAGTGATATCTATAATGTATAATACTATTCTTAATGAGTACTGTAATGAGTAATAGGTTTCTTTATACTTTTTGTGTGTATCTAACAAGTATAAATTATTATGTCGACAGGAAATAATTTTTTTCTATTTAATTCGTCTGATATTACAGCTAAAAACCTAGCCGATTTACTCCGGCCACCGTAGACTCATTTCATATAAACTGTTGTACACCGGTGAGAATTTTGCTCCTCAGGTTTGGAATAACAGGAGTTACAATAGGTCTGTTCCAGCAGAGCGTTTGGAGCATTTTGGAGCTGAGTTGCTATAGACCCACAAATAAAATGCAATCAATTTGAATTTTATTGGCTGGTCCTATAACAATGGTCCGAACAAGTTTCAAACACCTTATTGGAACCTCTTGTGACTCCTGTTGGAACTAACCGGAGGAGCAAAATTGTCACCGGATGTACAACAGTTCACGTGAAATGAGTTTCCGGTGAAAAGCAACTGTTGGATGGACAACCGGAGATGCATTGCAAAACTAACTGGAGATGCATTGCACAACTAACCGGAGATGCATTGCCCAACTAACCGGAGATGCATTGCACAACCAACCGGACATGTATTGCCCAACTAACCGGAGATGTATTGCCCAACTAACCGGAGATGCATTGCGGAACTAACCGGAGGTGCATTGTATTACTAACCGGAGATTCATTGTGCAACTAACCCGCAATTTTTTATTTAAATTATCCGGTTGTATTAATAAATCTCCGGTTGAATCGATCCAAGCGAAGAAAAAATTGATTTCTAACCGGTTTTTTAGCCATATTTTCTTAGTGTGAAGTAAAGAAAAAAAACAAAGAAAGAAAAGAAAAAAAAGAAAGAAAGAAAGAAAGAAAGAAAGAAAGAAAAAAAAAAAAAAAAAAAAGACGAAAAATCACTTTGTTTCGTCATTGACATTGGAAGTTGGAAGAGGATTCCAAGGAATGTGGACAAAAGATCTTTAAGGAAAAGTAGACTTTCAGAAAGGGTGTGTGTGAGGAGACGGAGGGAAAAGGAATTTTGAATTAGAGCGCAATAAAACATTATACTCCCCGGGGAGAGAAAGAAAAAGAAAAGACCGATTGGAAGCGTTTAAAATGACATTTTTTATAATATGTTCAGTTCAATGGGAATAAAAGCCCCTGGACGTCACCGAAGTTGAGAGGAAAATCGAGGGCTGTCAATGGGGAAAGTTTTAAAGAAAATAAAAAAGTAGCACCCTTCTTGACAAATGGGGTGTCCTCGTACGTCCATTTTCATTGAGGAAAAAACTATGTGAAATATTTACCCCCTCCCCCCACATCTCTTTTTCCATACAATTCTAAACACTTTCTGTCAGAAAATGTCATGTATTTCGAAGAGTTCTAGGCGCATATGTGAAGTCGTTCCTCGAGCCTTCCTTTTACATAAACACTTAGCTCCCTCACAAACTAGAAAAACTTGATTCTACAGTTTGCGGGGGAGGTTGAAGTAAGTTGAGGAAAGTTCGAGGAACGACAAAAGTTAGTAGCATAATATCGTTAATAGCAAAATCTATGTATTGTACATTTGTATGTATGTACAGCAATAAATTTCACTGACAAATTATTTTGTCACAATGGATTATGAAATTCACAGACTCAAAAAACTTTTGATCAGACCTTGATCAAAAGTTCAGTCATCGCCGAACCAGGTTTTGTTTGGCCAACTTTTTCGACGGCCAATTTTTATTGGCTTTCAAGCTCTCAAGCTCTGCAAAAGGCTAAACCTGGGGGCCTATTCTCTAACAACAAGCTATATTTTTTTCGCCAGCCATGTGTCTATTTCATTCATTTGTTTGAAGAAAATTAATGAAATAAACATATGACTGCGAAAAAGCTATGGCTTCGGAGTTAGAGAATAGGCCCCCTGGCCTTAAAAGTTATGTGGTTTGACCTTTCCTAGCCTTAATTGATTAATGTTGAAAATAATCGAAAAATTTCCTATTTCTGATCCAGCTGAGTGGCATATCCCAATCGAGAGGTACCTCAAAGCAGACCAAGAATGAAAAACAGCAGCAGTGACGTCACAAAAGGCACTTTTATGGCGTATTTTCATCAATTTTAAACAATTATAAAGTATCTCAAAACTTTCAGTTGCACTTTATTGTGCGAGAGAGCTAGAATATATAGAATATGTCGAATTCGAACTGCTAGCCGTACCTATTGAAAATTTCAACACATGTAGCTGCGGAGTACACGTGCCGCGCTATATTTTGCCACGGCGCGGCACGCGGTACTTTCCGTCTACTGTATTCTGCTTGTAGTCCCAATTCTCTCAATGTCCAACACGTCAAGTGGAACAAGACTCTTCTGGCAGTTCTTCTTCTTGTATACAAATCGACCCCCCTGCCATCCCAGTGCCACTGGCTCGAGGAATTATTTCGCAATTACAGCCACCCACACCCAAGTAGTTTATTTTTGTTTTATTTAAAGTCTTATGGACGAGTCAGCGGCGGACCAAGAGCATGTGGCACCCGGGTAGGACCATCAATGTCCGCGTCCCTCCCAATCAAATCTTCTGTAGCGTAACTTTTTCTACATAGAAAAAGGCAGAGAGAGCTCTAATATATACTTACAAAATAATATATAGCTAAAACTCACAAACGAGGTGGGAAGAGAGATGGCGTGAAGGAACATCAATTGGAATATTCATCCTTTCTTTCAAGCTAATAGCTGCTTCACCATAAACCATACATTCTGCCAGGCGTGCCCTGAGAATATAAGATTTTAATGCCTATAACTGGTAATTTTCTTCCAGAAACTGATTAAGCGATTCTTTAAAAACCGTGCAATTATGGTCCATAAACCAAAATTAACATTTTTCGTATAGGGAAATTTATAGGCAACTGCCACTTTTCCATAGAAACTGAAACGGTGGCCTTGAAACTGGCAATTTGGACCTGGAACCTAACTATTCAAGCCGAAAACTGGAAATGTTCTAATATTCTGATAGGCTCGGATATAAAACTTGTATTACTACCGAGAAATTTCAAGTTTGGCTGTAAAACTGATGAATTTACTCCTACAGACAATTTATGGACGACGGATAAGTCTGGGTATCTGACTGTAACACGACTCTCTTAAGGATTGCCGACTTTGTGACTCAAACTGACTCTTCACGATGACCTGAACAAAATATTCGGCGCTTTCTAGTCCCAAAACCATCATAAAAGAAAACTTGGACCCAAGAATTATGTATTAGACAAAAAAAAATTCAACAATTTCCACCTGGCACACTCTTTTGAACTATACAGGTGCTGGCCCACTGAAGCCGCGGAGCGGCGTGGCGGGGCGAAGCGGATTTTTTCCGATCGACAAAAATAGATAGAATCCAGTTTTATAGCCTCGATTTCTTGTTGTTAGGTCTCTTCGAAACCGAAACCGAAACCGAATAAACGACTCAAAATCTGGTAATTTAACAGCAAAATCTTACTGTCGGTACACAAAAATTCGTGCTTTAGGCCCAAAAATTATTTTGTAAAGCAAAGTTTTTTTCCGTGATCTCAGAAAACTTGACTGTTATTGTTATAGAGGAAACGTTTATTTTGCACCACTTCGGACGTGCGCCCAGGCGTGCCCTGAGAATAACTGAATAACAGGCTCCAGTACCAACGAGCACGTTTTTGGGGCACGTTATTCAGCCCCAAAAAAGCATATTTGCTCCTTTTCCTGAGTTTAATGGTTTAGCCTAATATCCACGAATGAGTGACAATACCAAATTTTTTTTAATTACACCGAACAAAACAATTAAGAAGAAGTGTTTTGTCCTGGCTTTAGTGAAAAAGAAAAGAAACAAAGTGATCCATAGTATTGCACCTAAATATATAGCTGGTGTTTTATTCCGATTTTAGCACCCTCTTCGCCTCTTCCGCCCCATTATCGGTACGCCACTGGTTAGAGTTAACATTTTGTTCGTAAAGCTTTCCCTCTCACTAGTCATAAAAGGTGGGCTTTCTCGGAATACAGGCCGGAAATTATGTTTGCTACCGCTGTCAGCTTGAAATCAGAATTTGATGTTATCATTGTCACTAGCAATATTATTAACAATGCTGAGAAAAAACTGACACGTTATGGAAAATGTTAGGAACATTTGGCTCCTCAATGTGTTATCAACGAATTTGTTATAAATTTTAATGCTATCGACGTAAACCCTGTTATTTCGTATTTTTTGTGTCTAATTTCTCCGTTTCTACGGACTACACCCAACAATAAGAACTGGATTGCTCATCACTGCTGATAAAGTATGGCCAAGGTGACTAAACTTTACTATAGGTGCCGCAAATTTCCCCCCTGCCCATCGGACAGGAGGGGTGGAGACTGACGTCACCAGCAGTCCTTTGCTCCCGATTGCTCACCCTAGAGCAGCAGAGCAAGTTAATTTTGAAATTGAAGTTTATGAATTCTCAAAAATCACAACCCAATAACAATTAATAATGTACTGGGTCCAGCGCAATGGCGGTTGGGACTGCTCGTGACGTAGGTGAAGGACAGTGATCTGCGGCACCTATAGAAAATTTAGTCACCTTGAAGTATATGGCAATCAGGAAGTGCCCAAGTGGATGAGAGGGGTGGAGTTTCAAAATAATAACTGTGTGTTGCCATAACTACACAAGGAGAGGGACAGAGCGATTGTTCATCAGGGGACGACCTTCCCCCTCCACGCCCCTCCAGTCCGGTGTGAGCAATCCAGGTTTATGAATCGTTGACTACACCCATCTGTTCGGAATTTCGCATATAAAAAGTACATAGGGTTTAACATTTTTCATGAATACTACCCCCATAACATTTTACAGTTTTACTAATGTTATTTAATAAGTACCTATATAAGATTTACAAGTTATGCCAAACAGGCAAAACTTTGTTGGAAACAAATGTTATTAACATGTTACTTTTTCTGTGAACGATGTTTCTTCTGAAACAGTGCTTTTAACAATGTTTCTTGCAATGTTATTTCCGGTTTGGAATCACCTTTAGTCCCTGAAAGAAGGTTGGAAGAGAAGTGGATTCACGATCAGTAGAGAGGGGGTATTTCCATGCCCTCGGTTCTATACTTGGAATGCGGAATCCAATAATAATTGGAAGGCGCAGTCTCATGAACGAGGCCAGGCACCACCAGCTGGGGTCGTATTACGAACCCGTGTAAAAAATTAAAATGCCGTGTGCCAAATTAAATGCAAGATGCGGTTGGTATGGCTGCTAGCGGCATTTTTTCCCGACCGTTCGTAATAATGCCCCATAACTGTCGTGAGTACGAGGGAGGAGTCACAATGAACGTGGCGATCGGAAAGGGAGTTTTGTGTTCATACGTCTGGATTGTGCTGGAACTGAAATTTATCGAGTGCGTGGTGTTAGTGGGATTATAATTATCATCTCGGAGGGTATCACCATGTCAAAAAGCTGTTAGCCCTGCTTGAATCGTTGTTACATGAGATAAGGTGTCAAGTCTCTAAGCCTTACCTACTCCTGGTTTAACTATTAAATTTCAAGCTTGAATTGTGCTGGTGGTGAGGGGTAGATGAGGGTAAAGGACCAAACATTATCTCCACTAACGCACGATCCTCCTTTAAAATGCCCATGCCATGTGGTCATATTCCTTCTAACTCGATTTACCAGAAACAAAGACAATCGTCCATTCTCTGGCCGAAAGGAGACCATTTCATCATCATCTAAGATTGGAGGGGTGAACGTGCTAACAAAGGATCGCAGGGCGGGTGGGCGGAAGATAAGAAGCATTGGGTCCTGGATGGGTTATATATTTGTTTAGAAGGAGAAGGAGAAAGAGACACACTAAGGTCGAGTTAGATGGAGCGTGACCATCTGAAGAAAAGTGAGTTTTGCGAAGGGGGGAAAAAGGACGGAACTGTGGGCAGGGGGGGGGGCAACTGTTCCTTTCCAAAACTTGTAACTTCCAACTTTTAGACCATAGATCTTTCCCTCCTCCTCAGCCTCCTCACAAGGCTCTCGTCCGCCTTATAAGCGCGCACCTTTCAAGACAACGCCTCCACTTCAGACTCGTTCCCATCCATGTGATGAAGTGCGTCAGGAGGGTCACGGGGGGGGATGGGTGGGGGAGGAAGGTTTTCCTGAGTTGAAGAAGAAAAATGGTCGAGGAACATTGTAAGCAGTGGGTAGGGGGAGGGACTGAACAAAAGAGTGCGAGCTCCTTCAAGACAAATAAGAAACTCATGTCAGCGACCTCTTCAGTTGACTGTGGATATAATGGGAAGAGGGAAATCCTTTTCAAAATTGCAATCGAATTGTCCCATAGTTTGGGCAAGGGAAACCTTAAAACTTGCTGTCTGGACAAATAAATCTTCCAGGATTTGTATCAAAATGAGAGTTTCTTGGGCTCACTTGGATACTAATGTCCCCTCCCGTGAACGGATGACCTAAATTTATTCAGAAAAAAAGAGAGACGTTCACGTCGCGTAAAGATTACTTTATTACGGGACCGGTTTCAGCTGCTGCCAGCCATCTTCAACCATTATATAACATAAAACAATAAATAATTAGCTAAAAGCCATACCTCTTCAAAAAACAAAGGCAAGGCTTCCGGAACCGGGTTTTTGTTATTGGTTCACGGTTCTCTCTTTTTTTCTGTATGAAACCGTCGTCGCACCTCCGGCCTACAAACTCTTGGTCAGCATAAATTTATTCATTTATTCGCATAAAATTATTGCAAGAAGAACGTGCTTGGAGAATACAAAATGAAAGAAAATTGCGCGTATCTCTATCAACCCTCGACGCTTACATGCACGATATCCATGGAAAGCAACGCAATTCAAAGGCGCACAATGTATAGGGGGAAGAAAAAGATCGAAAGAAGAAGAAGAAAAAAAAAAAGGAAGCTTCCTTAACACAGGACCGATAATCTTGCTCTCCTGGTTCTTCAGGGGGCAAATAGCTTCATCCACCCCCACCCACCCCCCACTTTACCACAGCACTCAAAGAACGAAGCACTTATACTCTCCCCTTCGACCAACGCAACCTCAAAAAAAAGCTCTCCTTCTCCGACAAATTTCCCTCTTAGCTCGAGCCATTATGAGGAAATTGAGTCACTAAGGTGGATTACGAGTGAAACTATAAATACCTTTTTCTCTTTTATTGATTGAAGGACGAAGAATGGGGGAGGGTCCGGAGATTTATTGTCACTTAAAATCCTCAAAATAACAACTTCTCGTTGTTTGAGTCCTCCTTATTCAAAAAAAAAAAAAGATGTGAGGGCTTACAAATTTTACGAATCTCAGTTCAAGCTATATACACGTGTTTTCCGGAAGAGATCTACACAACTTTGGCTTTAAATTGTTTCTTAATTATTACCGGTTTTAACAAACAATTTTTTAAGTGGAAAGGGTGTGGCGTCCTGACCTGAGCAATAGGCAAAGCCGAGTGAAGTTGAGATGGTGACAAAAGGCAAAATATTACTGCCCCCGCTACCAAACAAACACTCATCAACATCTAAACCGGAAACAGTGCCGGCGCTAAAAGGGAATAAATCATTCGTCACAACCACTCTCGTCCCCTTTCCACAGAAGGGCCAGGCGGATGCCTTTTCAGCAGTGAAATCGATTGGATTGATTGATTAAGGACGGTCAAATCCGGTGTGGGTGGGTAGAGAAGAGGTTTTGCCATCCATTTTTTTTTTTTGTTACTTTTCCTTATCAAGTTCAAGATTTATGGGGAGCACTCTCACTCTCTCGTTTTCTTTATTTTTTATTTTTAGAGAGTCCACGCGTTTTTATAACTGCAGTGGGGGAGGAGGGGAGCTTGGTAGGAAGAGAATCGGGTTTCCAGGACATCAGTTACTCTTAGGACTTATGGTATATGAGGCGTCGATTATCGTAAATATCATTTCACTCTGACTGGTGTCACTATCAGTTCGGTGGCGACGAATCCGGTGAGCTTAAGAGAAAGAGTGGGAGTAGGGGGGGGGGGGAGAAAATTTATATTTATTTACACCATGTCGAAATCACACATCGTGTGGCGTTCTAAGGGTTTGCTTATTATATAACCTTCACGTGATTGGATCTTTTAAAAACCTAATTTCAAAACCCCAATTTTCCGGGTGTGTCTCTTTCAGAAACAAATTTGGCACATTCAAAACCCAAACTGACTGAATGAACTTTGTGATTTTCGATCTTTCACCCCAAATTTTGAAATCTAAATGTGACTGTGGAAAAAGGCTTCACATATTTTGGGCCATTCAGAAACAACTTCCGTGGCTTAGGCCATTTGATGTCTAAATTCACGTACTTGGCCCTTTCAAAACTGAATCTCACGGATTCTGTCTCATATTTTTTTTTTTTTGTATATTATGTTTTGTGTGAATTTGTTGTGTTTTGTGATTTTTTTTATTTTTTATTCAAAGAAAACCCGATTTTGAGGGTTGGATGGGTTCGAAAAAGGAATCCCTATATAACCAGCAATAATAGTATATTGACGCCCATGGGTAGGGGGGTTGACAGGGGTTTCTACAGGTATCGTGCGCAAGTAAAATATGGGAAAATCGCACGTGCGAAAGTACCACGACACCTCTCCCCCCACGACACCATCCGGTCATTGGAGCTGGCATGGAGCTTTCGAAAGGACAATTCTCTGTCCATTTATATTAGTGAAGCCCATGTTGGGGTCTAAAGTGAAAACGGGGTCAGGAGGTGAATTTTATTGGGGTTACGGAAAGCCTAAAAACCAAGGCTAAACATAACACGAGAAGCACGCCTTGTGAGTACAATAGGTCTGTTGATGGGGGAAGGGGGAAGTTTTTAAAATTGATGATTGAGAATTTGAACGGATTGCGATGAATATTCACTCTATAGAAGGCCTTATGAATAGTGAATGTTATGCAAAAGAAAGAGATGAAAACCGAAGTTTTGATTTGAATAATTTCACGTAATAAAATATGCTACGGTGGGAAAGTATAATTGTTTGTTTTCTTAGATAAGGAATGGTTCAATTAAAACGGGCAAACCGCGTAAAAAAATCATCCCCCCCCCCGTACCACCGCCCAACTTTTGACTGAAACAAAGCACCACTCACAACAATTATTACACATACACTCACCTCAGACCCTAGTGGTTGCATTATTATTATTCATGGGAGGTCGTAAAATAAGCTTGATGTCTCCGCGTATAAGCCCCTCTCCCACAAGTCCCGCCCAACCACCACCTCATGCTGCAATCACTCTTTAACCACATCATAACATGCGTCCAAACACTCCAAAGGGGTTTCCATCCTCTGCCCCACCACTGCCTAAAACCCCCATACAGTGGTGGGCTGTGTCCCTCTTGTCCACCATATCATCCGCCTGGGAAAATTACATCACCCGTGGTGTAGGGTCAGGGGGAATGGGTATGAGTTGAGGACTCCCAAAGTTGTGTATAGCAATAATGCCCGAGGAAATCTAATTACCCCCTCCCACCATTCCTTCGTCTTAATTTATTTACAGACCGCCACTCTCACCGCACTGGACCAGACCATTTCACTCCGGTGGACTGTCTATCTTTTCAACAAAAAAAAACTTCACACACATACATATAAAATGCACGGGGCGTAATTTTGTATGGTTAGGCTAATTCTCACCATAGGAGGAGAGTGTAGATGTCCACGACAGAAAGAAGTCATTCATTTTTCGAGGAGCAAGGTCCAGTAGCAGTATGTTTCTGGTTAATAGTGTCGGAAACTGGGAAGTCTCATCAGAAATGTTCATTGCATAGGCTGATTCCAAGGGTCTGTAACGCAGTTTATCCACATCTGAACAACGCGGTTCAATGCGTATTTGTTCCCTGAGGACGTTGTGACATTTTACACAGAGTGCCATTCTAATCTCGACAGAGCAGTAGAGGTGGCACATGTGACCGTTTTCGTGTGAAATAAATAGGGAAAGTCTGGAACGGGCATCTGCGCAGGTTTTGTGAGATGGCCGTGAAAGCTTCACAGCACTGGGTGACAGGATCTGTGGCGATTATACGCTTTCAGCGTCTTGAAAGTTATGCTCTTCAGCCGGGCACATCTATAGGAAAATCGACAACTTCTTCAGGAAGACTCGACGGCGAGGGGGGGTTGGGTGCTTGAAAGTTAGCGTTTTCGTCTTTCAGAGGGAAATCTGAGGGTGGCAGTACAGTGACGCGTTGGTAGGAATTACTCTTGGGATTTACTTCCAGAAAAAATCGAGTGACGGACGTTGAAACTGAGCGTCTGGCAACTTTTTTCAAGGCGACAACGCAGGTCTGCTGTGGGGGTGCTTTCCTTTACGATAATTTTAGCCACGCTTTAACTTAGCCCCCCCCCCCCACGTCACGCTCACTTATTACATCTTCCTTGATACCAGTTTAGCGTGATTAAAATGAAATTGATGTTGACTAATTATGAGGATGGCAAATTGGGAAGCGAGACAGGTTAAAACCTCCTGGCAACACCCTCACCTCTCCCACACTAATAATAGCCCTAATCATACTTCTCTCCCCTTTACCTAATTCACCGCTCCTACAATCCGTCCCATGATTAGACGTCCTCCGTCACCATCAACCCCCGCCCCCCCCCGCCGTACACCGACAGTTTATATCCATAATAACACTGTCAATCTCCGGGAGAGATAATTTCTAGGTGAATTTACACCGTTACCCTCACTCTCATGTCGTCGATGACGGGAGTTGAAGGGGGAGGGGTGTGTAACCTCTTCCTTTACCCGGCTCCTATATTAGTGATTAAAACGTCTCGCGGGGTCGTCCCATGGAGGGGAAGCGACAGTAAATATTTGATTGAAAACGCGACTTAGGTCGAGGGGGGAGGGGATTAAGAGCCGCGTTTAGTTTATACGTTTACTCGGCGTGATAATGGAGATTGATTTCAATAATTATTGCGTTGAACGGGGAACAGTTTATATTGGAGCACGTGGGGGATTTAGTATAGTTTTGTTGTTTCCTCTCCTCGAGAAGTGAAACCCCGTGGAATAACATAAATTGTAGAAACGGTGGGGGATGGCATGAGTTATCCTTTCGCAGGTTTCCTTGTTCGACTCCAATCATGTCATCCTTCTTTCCCCACTAAACACGTAACATTGCACATAAATTTGGTCTTGAATGTGGCGAAATCTTTCCTTTTGATATTTCGCGTTTCACGTAAATTCCGCTGTGATGGTGAAATTTCGTGTAAATTGTTTAGTTTCTTCCTGGACATAGCATTTCTTCCTAATTTTATCTCCTAAGAATGGAGTTTCAAGGTCATTTTCCCCAAATGTGGCGTTTTTAGGGTGACCAGACGTCCTAATTTTCCCGGACATGTCCTAATATTTAGAGCACCTGGGCCCATTTTTAAGGTGTCCGGGGAGAGGTCAATAGTGTCCTCTTGGGTGGGTGTGTGTGTGTGTGTGTGTCATTTTGAGTAAAACGTGTTGCCCCGGTGTGGCGTACCGCGAGAGTTTTTTGGTAGTGGAGGATTTTGTCGTTAGACCACCACAGAGTTCAAGTTTCTGTGATTAAAGAAAGATAGGAAATAAAAATCAACGCCGAGATAAAAAAAAAAACTTACCACGTGTTCGTGAAGTACCGAAATTGCGTCACTGTTCGACGGCTCTCGCACGATGAGAGCTCTCAGTTGTCGATTCCTGTGAAAAAAATAATAATAATGATAATAATAATAATAATAATAATAAGGAAAGTGTACCCCCTTTAGTGAAAAATCACAAAAAGGGACACAGAAAAAGGTCGTTTTCCCGTCAAAAAATAACATCTATATGCTGAAAAATAGTCGATTTGTATCTTTTTATTTCGGATTTTCTGTCCAAAAACCCGTGATTTTTCCCCAGAATGAATTACTTTCGGCGCTTATACCTTGAAAGTTCGGTCATATGGGGCTCCCAATAGGTTCGGTAACTGCAGTGATTTTTTCCAAATAAAAAAGGCTGGAGAGGGGGATAGTGTCAAAAAGGAGCAGTAGTGACGTGACTGAAGGATTTGGATAACTTTTACGTCGTTAGACAGCTATTGATTCAATCGAAGAGACTACCACAACTGAAGACGTCTCCATTACGTATACCATTCCAAAATCTAAAGCTTTTTGTAGGTTTCTTTGCGACGCAATGCGAAACCTTCGTTTCCTTGCTTACAGAGAGATTCGAGGATGATTTTATTATGTTCAAGTGTCAAACCATGGTATATTTCTAACAATTTCCCTTCCAAATATGTGAGGGTTTAGTGGTGGGGCTTAACTCAGCGAAATGCACTGCACCCCCCAACCAATTCCCATCCTACAGCTCGGCATAAACCCGTGATCTTATAGCGTCAAATTTCGGGAGCTGGGAAGGGGCTGGGAGGGCGGGGCTCAATAAGAAAACAAAAAAAAAAGGTCCTCAATATTGACTCCGTAACATTAGGCAGACAAAACCCACTCACCTCCCCCCCCCTCTCCGACCAACCACGTTTGGTGGTGAATCTCATAACTTTTACTGCGAAGCTTTCTTTTTTGGGTACGTCATTCCGTCTCGCTCTTCCCGCCCCCCCCCCACTCTTACATCTCCCTCAACAACAATTCTCACCCTTCATCCGTTTTTTCACCAGTTTTTAGATCTAAAAACTTGAAATAGGAATGGTGAATTGTGTGGTTCTCGGATTGGGGAAAGGGACTGTATGTTGATGGTTGGTTGTGGGAGGGGAGAGGTTGAAAGAAAAAAAGGCTTTATAACCCACTAAAAGCAGACCCGAAGTAGAGTTTGCCAGTTGCTCTTAAATGTCGGCAGCTTAAATGGAAAAGAGTTGTAGAGAGGGAGAGGGGGATAAAAAAGGTCAGAGGGACAAGTTTATGATAAGAATCTCCGATATTCGGGATTTATTGCTGCGCGGAATGAAATTACACCGCAGTATTTGATTTTATTGTGAAAGGAGCAGCGGGAAAACGATAATTCAGTTAATTTGATGGCAAAGATTTTAATTTATTTTACTGGGAAACCGTCTTCAGACAATAACGCCCGAATAATAAACCGTAAATTGTTTTCTTCTGTACTTAAAACTATTGTTTTCTAGAGCATTTTTTAAATTGACGATTTATGTGCTGTGGACAATGAATTTATTTGCTCTTTTGAACAAACAGAAGGCACCCCCTTCCTCTGCAAAGCAAGCGATTAGCTGGGGTGGGCGTATTTGCTAACGTTCAGTAGGGAATCGACTGTGATGGGTTGGCATTTATTTTGGAATGAATAAAGGCACTGCTTGTTGGTTGGGGGTGGACGGCGAGGGAATGACCGTTGGCCAACGGCGACGAAAAAAGGGATTTAGGGAATAAAGATCCTCGTCCTCTCCCCCCACCATTCAACCACCTCCGCTTACTCTCTTCCACCTTTGACTTTCAGATTCGCGGATTCTTGTTTAGATACGGAAGAGACGAGAAATGCCCGTGGAAGAGGATGGGTGAAGTCAGGGGATGGTATTGTAGAAAGAAAGAGAGAGTGAGTGAGAGAAAGGCACGCAGACTTATGAAAAACGAGGTCTCATTCCCTGGGCGACTCCAGCACCTCTTCATCCCTTTATCTACCCGCTATCGTCCATCCCCTCCCCTTAAGTATTTCTCCCTCTTGCCAATTTCCTTTTTTTTCTGTCTCTCACTCAGTCAATCTCTCTTACTTCCACGCCCCCCCAGCCGGCGAAAGAGAACGATATTTTGACAAGCTGCCGAACCACCGAACCGGATGTCCTTCTTTCGAGCTTTGGGCCCAGTCATCGGTGAAACTAGAAGGCAGAAAGTGTCCTGCATGCCTATAAGCGGGGAAGGGGAGAGAATTTTCAATATAATGTAATAGGGGAGACGTCGCATACACACCAGGAATCACGAGAGGCATGCCATTGGTATGGGTATGCGCGTGAATGTATTCTGATTACCCGAGTTCTCCGGGGCAAATAGTACCTTCTTCCGTCTCTGTCACACACACAATTTTTCATCCAAAAAATATTTCTTTGGTCCCCTCCAACCCATCAACCCTTGCTTTCCGTGGCATTTCAGGTAGTAATAGAATATTCCTGGGCGTTGTATACGAAACGTCAGTTTCTCGAGTTCCTGATTTTTGTAAAGGAGTTATTTCATCGAAAATTGCGTATTTCTTATAGCTAACTCAAAGGAATTGAAAGGAGATTTTGATTGAAATTTGAGTTGTAAGAGGTCAAAGGGTAAAAAGACGGATGCCCCCCTCCACCACCAATAAATTGCTGTCTTCTGTAGCAATAACCCTCAACAACAAGGAGGCTGCCATAAGCAGTGAAGAGGGTTCTACTAATAGGAACATGTTAGAGGATCCAATCTTTGTTGGACAACGTAGAAATCCCGCGAGGCCCATCTTTTTATATCAGCCTCGGACAATGCTCAATTTGATGAACGCACCTAGCCAAAAATTTAGCGCATCGCGTTTGTGAGTTGTCGTTGGTTTCGGCAAATTGTCTCGTCCCTTTATCCATCTTTTGACGCAAACACGCTCGCGCGAATGGCCTCCGCACAAACACAGTACCGGGTCTGGGACACATTCCAGGCTATTCCACACTCGTCGCGGCGCTAGAGGTGCTGTTTCCCAGAAGTGTTAAGATAATAAACAACTGCGCAATTCCCATCCCTAAAAAGTTAGCAGCAGCGATTGATAAGTTTCACGCTAGTTTCCAGGACAATTCCAGGTGCGACCCCCCCCCCACCCATCCTAGCAACAAATGTAAGAGTTTCACGCCTTTTGGCTTGGTGGTGGCTGAGGATAGTGAGGCGGAGAAAAGCTCTTGTGGGTCACTCAAACTCGGCCTGCTTTCATTACACAACTGTGGTTTGGTTAGGGCGTTCGTCCTTATAATTTTTGTTCTCATCTTCCAGGGGGCCTATTCTCTAACTCCGAAGCAATAGCTTTTTCGAAGTCATATGTTTATTTCATTAATTTTCTTCAAACAAATGAATGAAATAAACACATGGCTGGCGAAAAAAATATTGCTTGTTGTTAGAGAATAGGCCCCCTGGTAGCTCAGCCAACTCAATGAATTTGTACTAAAGCTGAAGGGGGCACCACCTGATAATGGGTTGGGGGCTTTTAAATCGTCCGAGTAATTCGAAACTTTCTTTCTGATTGTGTTTCAAATTTGCATAATTGTATTAGTCCTTTTTTTTACTTCGGGGATCCCACTGTGTTTGATTGGATTCCCGCATCGAGGAAAAACGGAGGGAGGGGTAAACACTTTCCTAGTTTATAACGCTACTGGTTTTATAGTTTATTCCAAATTCTAGAAGCTCTCTCTCGCCAGGATTCTTTAGTGCTTCTTTATCTCTTCATTATTTTCTCCAACTCTCTATCTTTCTCTCTATCACCCCTCTCACGTCAGTGCTTTCCAGTCTACAAATTATTCCTGAACCACCCCACACCCCCTCACCAGTCATTCTATTCCGTTCACATAACGAACCACCTTTCCCAACACTCTTTTGTGGCGTGTAAATACATTGAATTAAAGTGGCTCGGCTATATCATCCCCCCCACTAACACCCACATGGGTGGAGGGGGGGGGCTTGCTTTCGTGTTTGTGCAAAAAAGGGTTTTGAACTCCAAACTTCCGTTGCTCAACTCCTCTCCCCACACCATTCAACTTCAAGTCCTTCAACCGGAAAGCACAGTACAATACCTCGTTCTGCCGAAAATATTGAATGAAGCGTGAAAAGAATGGCGTGAGCGAGTTGGTATTGAGGGGATTGGAGATGCATTTTTATCGCAGTTTATTATGTTGTTCCACAGGGAGCAAAGCTGTGAGTTAGGGGCGTTGTAAACTGTGCTCCGTATGCAATTTTTTTTTATCATCACTTGTCCGAATGTTGAAAGCTGTTGTCGTAGTCAATGGCGGACAGGGAGAAAAAACAGATAAATTCGCTCCGATTCACCCGTATAAAGGACTTTTTTTAACCGAAATTTTCTCTGCAGTACTTATCGTCATTCTCCACTGTGTTTATGTAAAACGAATATGTTCCCTCTTCCTCACAGCCAAGCCCACGTTTCGCCCGTTTTAATACAACGAAATGGAAGACAAGTGCTCTCACGTAAGTCTCAAGTCGCTCATTTATGAACAAGGGCCTTGCCTAAAGGAGGGGGCGAGTGTTGAATAACGAGAAGTAATCTCCCAATTACGAGCTACTCCAAAAATTGAGTGAATTTTACGGTTATTTGGACGCGCGTAAAAAAAAAAAAAAGAAAAAATTCTACACACTAACGCCGCTTAGATTCAATAATTTATTTTCTCTTTTTTTCAAAGTTCCGTGAACCCTGTACGGTCTACCGCCTCCTACTGCACTAAAATCAAAACAATTTCTTCTACCTCCTCCCACAGCCACTACCACACCTCCACCCCGTCCTTAAACCCAATCGTAAAAATAAAAGTCCAGCAGTCAACCGAATCTCTGGAAATAATGTTAATATAAAATAAAAAACAAAAGGAAAGTAAATCGATTCAAAAGCGTCGATAAATTCACAACGATAGAGATAAATTCGTGGATTTTATCAGCAGTTAAGAGATTCGTTAGATTAATTCGTAGTTTGATAACAGTTGACTTATA
Source organism: Corythucha ciliata (assembly GCA_038030265.1). Classification (NCBI taxonomy): domain Eukaryota; kingdom Metazoa; phylum Arthropoda; class Insecta; order Hemiptera; family Tingidae; genus Corythucha; species Corythucha ciliata. The sequence continues at coordinate 60,217,142 of CM075938.1, forward strand.
GTCGCCGCCGGAATGAAAAACAGCACTTTCCGCCGTCGTTTTAATGATTCACCCCCCCCCCCTTCACGTTCCTCACACTGCCAACCCTACAACTTTTATGGAGGCTATTTCGCTTCTTTCATTTCCTTTAATTGAGTTTAACGGTTTCGCCGTAAAATTAATTATGTGAAATCGCTGTTTTTTTTGCGTTAAATGTAAATTTTTGCTTTAGTTTTTTTTAAGGATAGAACCCCTTACAGCAAAAAACACTCAAAACGTAAAATATTGATTATGGCTTGAAGAGTAGCCACTCGCAACCCCCCTGCAGCGTCGGTGAGGGGGAGGATGCATGAATTAGTGACTTTTGATTATTAATGGCCCAGTATATCTGTCCCGCTTTTCTCCCATTGTCTTTTAAGCGGCCATGGTCCCTCTCACTCGGAAATTTACTGAAAAGGACTCAGTGGATGGTCATTTGGTGGGGTGGGGGGATGGCGAGGAGACAATACCTTCGAAATTTCTCTCCGGGAGCAATACATAGAGCGTAGGTGGGTATTGTCGCTATTTGGCTTTAACCAACCGTATGACGGCGTCGGCGGCTGTGTTAGAGTCTTCCAACATGCCCGCCATGGTGGGGAGTTATTGGGAGTGGGGGGTGGGGTCGTGAACCATTTTGACCGTTTTTAGTGTCCAACCTATATCGTAGTATATATCTCGACCCGGATTTAGTGTGATAAATGAAGCGTTCCCAGATGTAGAGATTTGAGGGAAAGAGACATTGTCATCAAGACCAAAACTTCTCCTCTAATGATGAAGTGAAGTAAAAATTAGAAAGGTGGTGGGGGGAGGTAGTAAAAACGATTTGTCACGATGGTCCAGCTAACCAAAAACTTGTTCTAGTTCATTCCTCTCTGTTATGAAGGTCTAATCGTAAAAACACATTTAAATCATCAATAAATAGTAATAACCGCATTTCATTCAAAGGGGGGCAAGAAAAGCGTTTTGACTTTTACAGCCTCAGCGAGTACGGGCGTAATTTAATGGAAAGATCCTAGCCACTCTCCTATTTTACGCCTGAAAACGTAAAATAAAATTCATTTTTTTGTTTTTATGTGCCCTCTTTACCAGAAGAGTTGGGGCCCGTTCTGAAATATTCCTCAACTATAACTTGGGGAAAAGCTTCCTATGCGTGAAAGCTTGTACTTAAACCGTATAACAATTTCCCTGTTTACAATGTTTAAACCGGTTTATGGTGTTATGGTGATGGGTGGGTAGGGGGGAGAAGTTAGCTGCCGCCAATATTACAAGTTTAAACTCTTGAGGCTTCAACCTCCCTTCAACCCCTTACCACATATACCTTCTTCATATAACTATTCATCTTGATAATCCGAGTAGAAAAGCAGATTAAAACAAAGTCTTATATAGCGTTTGAACTTTATTTATCGTAGTTTTTCCACAGAACATGGTGCGCACTAAAATTCGCAATCTCAGCCTGTGGTTTCTCGCGGTGTTAACAAGACAATGGGTGAGCGGTTGAACCGCAAAGTTTTAAAACACAGCCGGAGAAAATGTTGTAAAGAAATTATTGATAATGCAGACGGTGCGAGATGGATTTTTAAATGAGAAAGTCGTTAATGAAGTGAAATATAATGGCGAAACACACAAGGAGATAACACGGCTTATCCATGGGGGTGGGAGCGATTGAGCTTCTTTTTTTTTCGTTAAATAAGTGATATTTTTCTTCAGAACTGAGTGCTTACGGGAATGGAATGGCTAGGAAAAGCTTTTCCACAAGTAATGAGCATATTCCTTTTTCGAGAAATGATTCACGATACTCCCCATTGTCCACGCTGACGCCTACAAGCAGCCTCTTAAACCGACCCTATTACGGAAGGCCCTCCTCATTTCGGGAAGAGCCTTTCTTTCATATTATGATATAAACAACAACAACACAACAACAACAACAGCAGCAGCAGCAAGCAGCAGCAAAAAAGGACAATAGTCCGCAGTGCCCTGTTTCTGCGTGTGAGAAACCTGGGGGAACACGTGGAAAAAAGGGCGGCTTTTAAGGTAATTGAGGAAAAGAAGAAGGGTTGAATGTGCTTTGCCCCTTGGCGTGGAGAAACCCCCCCCCTCCACACCAATTCGAGCACGCTATAGGACATTAGAACATATCTATTCAGGTTAAGTACTTCTTTATCTATCTTTCTCTTTTTCTTCACTACTCTTTCTTTTTCGACAAATCTCTGAAATCCCAAAATAATTATTTCCATTCATGGCGGAGGGAAGCGGACGAATATACAAAACAGTGAGAGGAGAGGGTCTCGCACAGGATGAAAGCGCGTCTACGAGCTTCACCCCACCCTCCATCACCTATCCCACCCTACTAACTCGGTTAGCATTCAAAGTTTTTATTAAAAACTGATTTTATTACAAAATGAGACAGACGCTTCGGCAGGGGGGGAGGGGGATTTTTTTCATTAACTTTGTCAACAACGTGTTTTCTCGTTTCAAAGTATCAAATGATTTTTTTTTTTTTTTACGTTCCTGTTTCTTTCTGCCCTCTTTTTGTTTTTATTTCCCTCCTCACCTTCCAGATTCTTGGCTCAGTGAAGAATGTAAGAGACAGGGAGATAATCAGACAGAACTTCTATTTAATTCTATTCTATTTTCTTAAATATATATTTTTTTGGTAATAAAAAAAGAAGCTTTCTCTAATTAAAGTGCGAAGAGACAGGACGATAGGCGCGTGATTTCCCGGAGCTCATAAGCAAAGATTTTGTTTTATTTTCTGTTTTTAAAGACGGGATATTACTTTTGAAGTCAAAAAGAACGTCTCACGGGATGGTTTTCCTACGGTGGATTGTGGGCGTGGTGGTGGGGGGATAAAACCTCTTTTCTCTCTCCTTATCTTAGAATTGAGAATGAAGTTTTCAGTGTTGGAATCCGATTGTAATCGGATTTTGAACGCGCACTTGAATTCCAGGAATGTTGAGGGGAAAGCGTTGGGAGGGGAGAAAAGGAGATGAGTTTGCTTCATTATGGAAAAGTTGGTGTCGCGGAGAGGTTAAACCTCCCGTCACAAAACTTTTCGACTTGAGAAACTATGCCCTTTCATCCGTCATCTTCCCTAAACCGACGCCGCCTAATTCTTTAGGGCATATAACTATAAGATCGCGATCTACGGTTGAGAATACGTTTTTGTTTCTACGTTTTTCACATTACCAAGAACAAAAGCTGGTGCGCTTCCCGGAAGTGAGAGCGAACCTAACTATTGTCTCTGCTTGACGCAGCAAAAAGAGGTGGCCGACAGAAGGATATACCCCGCCGTCAAGACATGAGCTGTGAAGCGGGTTCTGCCTACCCTGAGTAGACACAGTTGAATCAAAGTTTTCCCCCTTGAAAAAGTGCTTTGAATAAATTCCAATAGCGGCAATTAACACACCCCATGGACTGTGCCAATAGTTCATCTGCCCTCGTGAATGGGAAACAGACAAACGGAGGTCACCACCAGCCTGAATTTCGGTCCGGGCATTACACCAGGGCATTGCGTACTTTCTAGCGTTTTTTCTCCATTTTAGCCACGAATTTGTGTTTTCCCTAACCTTATAGCCGTGGACTGGCCCTAAGATCAGTCCATTTAGCGCGATTTCTCAATATTGCAGTCGTGTGAGAACCTGCAGAAAATGGAGATGAGTGTTTTTATCAAATTCAGTCGCTAATTTGCCTTCAAATTTGCTCTTTTACTTTTCTTTTCCCTCCGCGGGAAATCCCTAGATAAGGCTGTGGCCAACTCAAAACATATTTCACCGTGGCGACGTGGTCGGACCTTACTAAACGCTTGAGAAACGAAAGAATAATAATTCGCCTGAATAATATAAGGCCGCGAAATTGCCACATTTTAAATGCAGATATCCGTTACATGGAAAGTGCTATAGCGAGTTTTAGATTTCAATTCCAGCAAAATTGGGAGTTTCAGACCTGAATTTTCGCTAAATCCCTAGTTTACGGTCTTTATTTTCACAAAGTTGCAAGTTCCTGGTCTTCATTTTTGTAAAGTTGCAATTTATAAGGCTTCGGTGCGGATTACGGACCACGAGAGAACACCCCCAAGTTTGGCGAATATCTCTAAAATTACACTTTTTCACTTTTGCTGAATATCAACGAAATTGGAAGTTTCCTGGCTGTATATTCGCATTATTGCGAGATTCACTCATTTTCTCGGGCTTTTTTTTCCGGGCAAGTCTTTCACAAAATCAAAAGTTTCTGGTCTAAATATTTACGAAAGTTGCAAGTTTCCGTTATTTATTTTCGAGAAATAACATAAGAGCGACTGCAGAAACCAGGCTAGCCCGGACTTGGCTGTCGGCTGAGCCCAAAGTCTGACGAATAGCCACAAAATTCCAACATTTTGATTTGATCCGCGAAATTGGATGTTTCTTGGTTCTTGGCTGCGAATATTTCGCAAAATCACAAGATTCGGGTCCTAATTTCAGTCCAATTTTCCGTGTCCACGGCCCCCACTGATCCAGCCGGGTCTCGGTAGCGTCCAAAACTTGATGAACAACCGCAAAATTACACAATATCATTAAAACTCTTGCAATAGCAAATGCTTAAATGCATATAAATAATAATAATAATAATAATAATAATAAATATCATTAGAAGCTAAATATAAGTAGTGATGAGCAAGACCAGGCCGGTCTCGCAAGACCGACTCACTACTCGCAAGACCAAGACCTGTCTTCCGAGACCACCAGCATCTGTTTCACCCGATTGAGACCCAAGAAAAATCGTCCCTTTGACCCTGAATCATGAAATAATTTTGTTATTCTCGCATTTTATCAACAATCTTGCTTGTTTCTTTCCGACATTACCTTTTTTTTTGTAGAAATGTTTACGAACAGTATCAGCAGTATCATTTTCTTTTTTACATGAGAAAAGTACAAAGCCAATATGGCTACTTTTAACGTGAATGTCGACAAGAATTTTTCTCACTTCAAACACACGGGTTCCAGAAGGACGCCCTTCCCCCTCAATAACTAAAGCTTAAACCCCTCAGTAAATCATTAAATCCGAAAGTTACTTATTCTGTACTCTAATTTATTGTATTATGTGCATGTACATAACTATTGCACTCGATTTCAATCGCGATGCAAGACCGCAAGACCAAGACCAAGACCATGGCTGCAAGACCAAGACCAAGACCGCCCTTCCCTATGCAAGACCACATCACTAAATGTAAGTGAATTTCTGTCTGAATATCCGCGAAATGGGCAGCTTTGGGTCCCAATTTATGTGAAACTGCATGTTTTAGGGTTTTAATTTACAATTTAAGAAACATTTTCCGTTTTTTTTTTTTTTTGCGGCGGCGGAACTCAGGCTAGCCGGACCTAACAGCGATCAAAATCTGACGAATGTCCACCGAATTGTAAGTTTCCTGCCTGATTGTCCACAAAATAGACCGTTTTTCGCGTTCTTATAATTCCAGCTAAATTACAAGTTTCGAGGCTTTATTTTGTGGAAGCTGACACCGGTCAAGCTGGCCCCGAGAGCGCTACGTAAGCTTGATGTAACCCTTGATTCCCACCCCCCATTCACCCACAACACCGTGAGCTCTTGGGCTCAGCAGGGAAATGCGAAAAGCTGCCCACCCTTCGGTCGAAAATGAAATCGACTACACAATAACACACCGTGTGCAAAGAGTAACTTGGGCATTCACAAACGAGCAATGGTTATTGTGTATAATATTCACACAACAGAGAAAATTGTAGTAATAGAACGAACAATTTACAAATTTATGTCCGCTCGAAATCATTTTTAAAATTGAACCATTTTCCCGTACAATGAGCAAATTAAAGTGAAATTGCTTCGCTTTAAACATTCCCCGATACAACGAAACGAAAAATAAAGACATGCGCGGGGGAAAGGGGGGGGAAGGTTTTTTCCCGTTTTAGTCATGATTGTATATGAGAAAAGTAGGAAAGGGTAAATTATCATTGTTATCATCCCTATCTTTGGAGTGGCTGGAGTCTTGTGAATCGACGGGAAAAGACATTGAAAACTTTTTAGTAGAATTACAATCGTAGAGACAATCGAATATTTTTCTTCTTTCTTTCGCCTGGATTTCCTCCTCGAATTGAATTTAAAGTTTAACTAGATTTCCAACTTCTACGGTGTTATGGAATTGATTGTCCTTAAATAACGGCAGCCTACGTTGCATAAGCAACGCTTGAATAAAAATAAAATGGGATTTTTGGAAGCTCTAAAGGTAAAGATGGATTTTTCCCTGAGCAGAATACTTAAGGATGCCCGTAAAAATGGGGTGAGCAGTGAGTAGATCGCTCTTCTCAGCACACAACAGAGACTCAGGTAGAGGAAATGTACAGGACCTAGAGCCCCCCCCGCCCCGCCCGCATTCCCTGACATACAACAAATGAGTGACCAACGGGGCTCTAAGAAAGTTTGGTTGGTTTCGTGTGTGCCACCGCACAGCCCAGTTAGCTGTGTTTTCACTCTATATCTTTTAAGCGCTATAGGTGTTTTATTAATGTTTCTTTATTGTATCCCATCGTATACGCCGCCATTAAGACACACCTATTATAATGAATCGTCTTATTTCGCTTTAGCGTGACGTTATCTCATTAAAAGCTATTGTTCATCCTTTTCTTTAAGCATCGCCTTTTGACATCGTCAAGTTCTTCCGAAAGAAAAAAAAAATTAAAATGTATCCTTCGTGAGCGTTAGTTAAGGGTTCATACTTCATTATTTTCACCCCCCTCCCCATTGAATAACAAGTTCACGGATATCCCTTAACTGCAGCACGTGCGGTTTAATGAAAAACAACGGTGAAAGTTTTTACTTGTTCATTGTCTTGCCCTTTACTTTTTGTTTCATATTCGTCTTTTTTCATCTTTTATCGTTTGAAGAATAGCGTCACCCACTTGATTAGTGTATTAGCATCGAAAAACGCGATTATTAAAGCGACGAGGATGGGAATTGTGGTAACGCGAAACAAAACGTATGCTAAACCTCTCCCCCCAACCCTCCCTTCAACCTGAAAGGTTATTGTCTGCTCCTTCTGTACCAACCGTTTTACCGCAGGAACCGCATGCTAGGCAGGATGTGCAAAGCAGGCAAGACACCTGTCTGAAAGCTTAATAAAACGATTCCAAAGCCAAGTCTTTCGAGGTATATTGACGTCGTTTGTGTTTTGATTATACGCGTTTTCGATGGTGTGGTGCGGTTGACTGGGGGGGGGGGAGGTCCGGAAAGAGAGCTATTCTAAAGGTTATTCTGGCGCTTTTCTTGGGGGAAATGAAACGGCCCTTGTACTATTATGAGGGTTGAACACTTTATAGACAGTGTGTGAGGTACGACGGGGGAGGGGGTAGGGTAAAGGGTCAAAAGGAAAATGTTGTGGTGTACCGTCGTTGCTGAAATTAACTTTGGCGCTAGGGGTGGAGGGGGGGACAATGTGTTTCAAGCGTGACCTGAACTTTCCACTCAGAAAATCCTTGCTCGAAGGACTCTCAAGATTGAAATTTGTGATAGTTGAAGTGTGAGGAGGGGAAGAGAGGGAGAGAGAGAGTGAGTATCAGGAGTTGGATTTAAATGTGATTCTGAAGAAAGATTGGTGGCTTTAAAAGGTTTTCCACAGTTTTTCCCGCCTCGTAGAGCGAAAATAAATGCTTACGATATTTTTCTCTTGATATGTGGAGGATTTTTTTATTTTATTATAGGCAGTTTCTTCAACCATTCATCATCCCCCACGGTACGACTGATATAGAATGGAACCAGCAGCAAACCGGCTCTACGGCTCCTTTAAATAAAATGACCCTTTCCCTTTCACCAAAGCCTGAAAGATGAAACATCTCATCACTCATTTCGAATATATCCAGGTCTCAAATTTCCAATTCTATTACATAGCTTTACGTAAAAATATTACCAACGTTTCCCCAAAATGGTCGTACAGACAGAATAGGAGGGGCGGTATTCTTCATTGAAATTCATTAAAAACCTACTCGAACCAAGTGTATTTTTTTTTTTTTTGTCATTCTTTTCTCTTAGAACTAATTACGCAATTCTGTATAAAACTGTTTGGAATTGAATTCAAAGGGCAAAGCAAGAAATACGAAAACAACCCCCTCCCTCCCATCACACGAACTGAAAGCTTATTCCAGAAACACCCCGTCCCCTGCCTTCTCATGCTCACTCTTTGATCTCGAATTAATAAGAAAAGAATTAAAAAGAAACGGATACCATGCTATTTAATTATGCTAATGACGTTTTTTAATGGATCGTCGCTTGTACCATATCTTTTTCCTTTGCCCCTCCCCTCACCACTACCACCACTCGTCCACAACTCCTAAAAGCGCCATTTCGAAGAGACAAATTGGGTAGCAGGCAGTGGGTTGAAGGGTGAATCGAATTATACGGGAGAACAAAAGAAAATCAGGTTGTCATCCCTTTTAGAACAAAAAAAAAGGCGTTAAAAACCGAGTGGTTAAAGCTGTGAAAGGCATGGTGTAAATTGTGTTGAACTCACGCTTTGTTTTGATGATAATAATGAAAAAAGTTGAAACTTATAAAAACTAACAACACATTTAGGGGTATTCATGAAAAATGTTAAACCTTGTACCTATTTGTTATATGCTAAATTCCGAACTGATGGGTAAGATCATAGAAACGGAGAAAATGAACACAAAAAATTCGAAATATCAGGGTTTACGTCGATAACATATGTTAAACTTCAGAGCATGAATACCCCTTATAAATGGACGAAGTCAGGTTGAATCTAAAGGTGCGTTTACAATTACACTACAGTGTCGCGCTACACTTATTGCTTGAAATAAGAGTCAGACACAAATTTCCTTGGTGTAAACACAAACTTCCAGAAATTTTTATCAGAATTTGTAAGGTCAATATAGAACACTTTCTCACACTTTACATTTATGTCGAGACATAAGTGTAGATACATAAATGTCAGACACTTTGGTGTAAACGCACCTTAAGAGAGGTGTGCGGGGATGGAGGAGATTGTTTTGAAGCTCACGATTGAGGCCTAACGCGTCTTGATACAATTGTTAATTTACTTGGGAGAGTTCAGCGATAATTAGATTGAAAAGTTGCAATATGGCGTCGGGAGTGGGAGGATGGGCTTAGCGGTGGTGGTGGGGGTTTACTCGTGTGGAAATAGTGGAGAGAGGTTAATGGTATAATAAACGAAGTAAATGGGGGCAAAATGAAACAATTTAACGGGTTATAAGCTCCGCGAACTACTTTGATTTACTCCAGATGATTAGGAAATCTTAATTGAACTCGCTATAGAGTTTGACGTGTAAAATCCACGTATTCCAGCAAAATGAGAAGGGAATGGAATAATTAGCACGATGAAATTCAGAGAAGTTCTGTAAACTGTGTCCCCCCTCCCTCAGCAACCAGCAACTCACCACTCGGTATCGTTGGAAGACAAAGCTTTTGAAAAATTCATCTTGAACTGACTCAATGGCGTTACGTATGCAGCTTCGAAGTGATTACTTCGAATCACTCAGCGTTGCCAACTGACATTTTGTTTTTCCCGTCAAGTCAAGCTCAAAATCCCGTCAGAAATCCGTCAAAATGTATTCCACTCCGTTAAATAAATAAAGATACCGAAAAAAGTCAACAACAATATTATTGTTGTGTTTTTTATACGCGAGTAGATTGGTCAAATAAACGAGTGGTTTAGTTTGGATTTCTCATCGAGGAATTCAGAGAAACCATCAGGTTCTCGACCCGATCATTCCTGATACCACTGCAAATGTGCAAGCTGCTAAGTTTGTGGACCTATTGTCTTTTGGGATCCCCAAAAAGACCCAAAAATATACTATTTTCGAAAAGCGGCAGTACTTTTAGAAAGGAACCATGAATCTGAGGGGAAAAAGTTAATTAAAAGACAAGTTTGGTTCCAACAAAAAGCCAC